>JAQGAG010001132.1:0-11096 GCA_034696835.1 Lepidocyrtus lignorum
TAGAGCGCGCACAGACGGACAGACGGACGGACGGACAAGTGTCAAAACCAATACATACCTTACAGGTACGTAATAAACTGTAATGTAACCACAGACAAACCATAAAAATCGCCATCATTATTATATCATTTCGTCACCATTGCGTCATGTCCATCAGATCAGACATGTATGGTAAGTGGGAAGATCTTTAGTCTGGAGCTGCTTCTTAATGACTGGAGGTGCCGTGGGGGAATTAAGTGGTTATCATGTTTAAAAAAGTGTTTTCTGTTAATCGACTTGTTAAACATGAGATGCAAATAGCAGTCCATTAATTATAGTTTTGGAATGGTTTGGTCAAACATATATTTAAAAAAGGTTGATGTATGAAAGGAGATACAGACACTCAAGACTAGTAAATCAAGTGAGAAAACACTATCTATACCGAATCGTTACCGATTGATTGTTTCCACATTCTGAGATCCTTCCTTCCTAAAAATCCATTAAAGGTGATATTGATAATATCGACAAGTTCAAGTTCTTATCCAAGAAAACGATGAAAGAAAAAATAGTGGGTCCCTATTTTTGGAGTAATAAATCGTAATCAAAAAATTGTAAATGTTCTTGTTAGCATATTTTTTTTATTTAATGATAAGGTTCGAGACAGACGCGTCGTTGGGGTTCTTTAATTAGGCTCTGCCACTTGAAAGCCGCTCAATGTACTTTGAATGCAATTAAAGGTCTAGTCCAAAGCTAATGTTATTAAATAGTCTGTATTTATTCGAGATAAATGATTTATGACTGGTTTGGTCCTTTAAATGATAGTAATCATTTGTGATATATTGGCCGCTTATTGCACTAATTATACTACTGTTTACCGAGAGCCTTTTGGGAATACAATTCAGCCGTCTGTATTGATCATGTCTAATAAAAATTGTTATGCAAGGGGCATTGTGAGATATACAACGTTAAAACAGTATAAAAGTGATATTATATTTAACAGAAATCTTCAATATTTTAGGGTCACCAACAGCTTGTACTTATGTGTATTTTAGCAAAGTTTTACTGCATCAAAATTATTCCATTGTAGAGCCTACCGTACCGTACTACTACCGTGAATACCTAAAATAAGCTGAATATTATTCTTGAAGAATAGTTTTATTTTCCATTCTGGATAAAAAAATATCTGTCACAACTTGTCGCATCCTTACAGTAAAGGAATAAAATTCAATTAAGAAATAACATGATAGGAGATAAGCGCTAATGAAAAATAATGATAAGGATGATATGATGACAACAATAACCTTACGACACAGACGTACTTCAACTTCATTGGTCTCAACTCAACTCAATCGTGGCCACAAGCTAAAAAACGTAATTGATATTGTTGGAAAATAGTTCAATTTGCCAATGCAAAAAAATATTTATGCATGCGTGAAACCCTCGTGTCGACGAATGACAAGCCCATTGTAAACTGATATCAAACGGAAATGACAGGTCAAGTAACAAGTATTTTACTAGATATTTCTTTACGAGGACCTTCTTTCCATCGCCACCATACATTGTATTGGGGATCTATTTATTTTTCTTCGTGATTCAATTTCCATTTATGATATTAGGGAGGAAGGTAAAGGATGGGGATTAATTAGCATAATTTATTTTGCGAAGAAATTTACAATGGGATCCACACCTTGAGTAAAATGAATGTGCTTATATTTAATTAACCTTGATTTAATTAAATCTAACGTTTATATTGTCTGGTTATTGGCGACATTATCTCTGTCTGATGCAAATTATAAGAATGCATAAAAAATGGTGTTTTGTACATGCTCTTGGTCAACTTCCAGCTACACTGTCGTAAAACATTCAAATTAGGATCCTTGAACTTCAAGAAGTTTTTTGTGGGTGGGTGAAGATTATCAGATATAAGCTATAATTCTAAAAATATTTTAATTTCCTCAAAATGAAAAAAGACCTAAACAAATCACTAAATGGCGATTCATGACCTCGTAAAGGTCAAGTTCAAAATGGTGATTATAGGTTATAATTTGCTAGAACTAGCCAATTATGCTCATCCACAACAAGGAACGTTAAGGTATCTACGATGATGATGAGAGGGTGCGTGAACGAAAATGCGTGACTAACTAGATTTCCAGTACAGGTGGGGTAATTACTTAACTCATTATCTTTTTTTGTGGGATTGCTGAAAACAAGTTTTTGTTTTGGAGGTACATAATTTAATTTAATTTGACAAGATGAATTATAGCACCTGTCTTAAAACTGGAAGCCCTTTTTTTCGACAATTAATGTCTACGCCTAAAATTGTGGAATATGATGATTATGCTGTTAGTTTACCTCGGAGTATAACCGGAAAGCAAAAAATGCAAACATAAATTCATGTTGTAGTAATTTTACCGAGGTAATTTATCAGAGACAGATATCAGAGACGATTCTCCTTCAATTTTTTTCTCCCCAGAATTTGAGATTTTGTGGTGGCGACCATCGTCATCATCAATTTCAATTCCACAAGGCTATATTCTAATTTCGTTTGATATTTTCTCAATTCGCATCATCCACCTGCGGACTTTACAAGGGCTTCCGGTTAGTTCTACCCAAATATAATTTAAATTCTTTTTAAATATTCACATTAAAATTTAAAACTAATAACTCCCCAAAAAATTCTCATTTGCCAATCCCAGATAGAAACTTATTAGCAATGCTAGTAGAAGATTTCGACAGTTTGTACCTACCCAGTGCACTATTATAAGTAATATCTTTATTATCCCAGCAAACGGGTTAATTTTAATTGTTAATTTCCAACATTAATTGGAAAGGCTTACGGGGCATTAACCCCAATTTAACTTCCAACTCCCTGGTTCATTTTTATCCATTCCATACAAAGTTAAGTCTATCTCTAATTTGCAAATCGCCTTATTGCCTGTCAAATCCCATCCAAAAATTGATTCATGTCGTAACTTGATATAAACGGCCTTCATCCCGCTTTCAATTTCAAGCTCAAGGCACTTGCAGTTTGCAACTGCCAAGAGAACCATCCCAGATCCTAATCACAAGTTCGTGCAGCAGTAATGCACATATCATCCCATCTCTTCCAAAGTCTATCCATATTTCCATGTGCACCATCCCTATTTGTTTATAGCGTCATGTCACTAGCCGAAACTTGTCTTCAACTCCATTTTTTGAGAGACCTTTGTAAGGTCAAGTTCTTGCATATCTCAAAAAGAGTTGGACCGTTGGACGGCGACTTGTGCATGTGATGTTTATGATTATGGTCGTGACTGAACAAAACAGCATCATAATATAGTTCTCAAAGAGAGCTCCCAGCATGGGATATTAAATGCAAGATGGAATGATTTCATTATATGCTCACATCATCACATTACACGCATGGCCAGCCATAACCAACCACTTGACCAGTTACTTTTATAGGATTTTGCTGTTTTGGACTTTTATAACAATGTAGATAGCCCTTATATTTAATGCTATTTATCTTCTTTTTACGTTTATGTTTTCCGATATTCAATGCCAGGGACGAATATTCTGGTGAGATTTTTTCCCTTGTTTCCTTCCTCTTTTCCTTATGGCTCAAGTGGTCAGCAATAATCATAATTCATTCGGAATGGATTTTTGTCCCAAGACAAACGATGATGATAAGTACACTTACAGTAAAGATAATGTATGAGCAAACAATGTCCATCTAATTCCAAGTACATATATGAGTAAAAATAAATTAGCATATGAGACACGCGTCTGAGGAGTTTGGACAATGGTGGGGCCACACATGGATCCTTATTTTACAAGAATTTTGGCACTATTTAATATACTGCCAACTGTCACATTCATTAAATTTCATGATGAGATGGAAGTTTTTTTTTCTGGAAGGTATTTTTCCTTTGTGGAAGGAATAGTTATGTATGATTTTTGTCGTGAAATGCGGAAGGAGCAATAACAATGAGAATCAAATGCGATGGCGAATGGAAGTGGAAATGTGCCTATGGTCATGAGTATGGTCATATGTAGGTATGGGCCATGGAAAGAGCTTTGGTATATAAACTGGATGGGAGCTCTAGTCAAGTCATCAGTTTCATCTTTCGCTTCCAACACTCACCTTCCATCAATTCTAAGACTTTTTTGTGGTCTTCGCACAGCCACCTAAAAACCATCAACATGCAAGTAAGTGCTCCAGGATAATATTTCGGAGTAAAAAGGTGGGAAAAAGGTGGGCTCAAATTTGAAGATCGGATTTTCTAACTGTGCTCATTTTAATTTTTCAGGCCATCATTGTATTCGCTGCCATCATCGCCACCGCTTCCGCTGGTGTGCTCACCGCTGGACCAGTCCTTACTGCTGGACCAATCATCCACTCCACCCCAGTTCTCACCCGCACCGTTGTCGCTCAACCCATTGTCCGTGTTGCCCAACCAGTCGTTCACGCTGTCCCAGTTGCCACCTCCCACTCCTACAAGATCAGAGCCCCAGCTGCCAAGGTCCTCACCGCTGGGCCCGTTTTGGCTGCTGCCCCAGCTCCAGTCCTCCTCGGTTAAAAAGTGTTGTTCACTGATCAATCACTTTCTTATTTAATTGGAAAAAATCTTTTTTTTCTTCCTGGAAGATTGGCAGAATTCCTTGTTGCTTCTTTAAAGCTTCAGGATTCCTTCACCTTCTAAATTATTTATGAAAATGAAATAAAAAGTCTGACTCCAAACCCCTTAAATACAACTGAATATTTTACTTATTTTCCCTAATTTACTTGTCTTTAAAAGTAAGTGCAGCATATATATTTATATTTCATAATATGGTATACTCATCAATTTCATAAATTAATTTTAGCATGGATAACTTCCATTTATTTTCATTCTACAGCAACCGGTGGCACTATATCCTCTTGAGGTAAGCCATCAGTAGCAACCGATTGTCGTCCATCGTCCAAATCACTTTGAGCCAATGACAGTTTCTCTGGCGCATCCTCATCCACAAGGAAAAATTCATCTGGGAAATCAATTGGAGTCTCCGGTGGCTTTACAACTTCCACCGGGAACGGCGTAATTTCACAATGCAAATTAGTTGGAGTGCCAGGTGGTGTCAGAACTTCTGCCTGTAGTGGTTCCACTTCATTCTGCAAATCGGTAGCAGCCACAGATGGTGCTACATCCTCCGGCAAATCATCGTGAGTGATCGATGATGCTTCTTCCTCCACTAAATCACTTTCAATTGGGGTTCCCGATGTTATTTCGTCCTCGAGTAAATCACCAGGGCTCACCGGTGCTGCAACCTCCTCCTCCTGCAAACCACCAGTTTCCGTGTCCGGTACCACCATTTTATGTTTCAACTTATCTCTACCTCGCTTTTGATGTTTCGGGCATAATACCTTCAATAATCTATGTACAATGTGTTCCAATATCCACACCCCAAAGAACACAATTGATAGTGCCAAGCCTAACAGAAAAATCTTCGAAATATTGGACGTCATAGATATCGCCCTAACATCACTACCATTACCATAAAGCCAAGCTTCCCTAATAGCATCACTGGTAAACCTCATCATCCTCCGCCATTCATCTGCAATCCCTGACTCAATCAATCCTTCCATCCTACGAGGGATCCTATCATCAACCCAGTTGGAAATAAGCCATCCAACGGGACTCCTCACCGTCATCATATAGCGGCTCAATCCCCACGCTCTAGAATCAACATATCCACCACCCCTCCTGGCTGTGCAACGAAACCCAATCGCATTTTCAACTTCGGACACGGTCTTGGACCAACTTGCAAATGCAACCGATCTATTCAACGTTAGGTATTGTGCGATATTTCTTGGATCTGTCTTCGCAATTAGCCCCGTGTCCTCCTCTGAAACCTCTGATACCTTTGTGTATACCTCTGAAACATCCCAAATCATTCGAAAATCGCTTTTTGCAAGGATTTCTTCATCAGTTATAGCTTCAATGTTTTCTCTTTTCAAAGAGCTAAAAGATGGCCATTTGTAGTGGGCCCCGGCTCCCCTTCTCAACACATCGATATTATTCCCCCTAAATGCATGACTTATGACAACCCCTATCAAGATCCAAGGGATGATTAGGCAAACCATGAAGCCAAACCTCTTGGAATTGATCCTCCTATCTACACACTGATTTACCAGCCCTGTCAACCCCATCACGAAGGGACCCAGCGTCAACGGATTCTTTTTATGCATTTTCTTTTTGAGCCCAGTTGCATGATAAATCAATCCAAAGAAGAGGCCTCCCCCCACATAGAAAACCACAATGTAGAACCAAACCCAGTTGTCAAAGATTGAAAACAATTCGATCAGAACTTGCCTCTCTGTATATGGGACGTAGACTACATATTTTGAGGAGCAAGTTATAAGCTCAAAATACTCTCTTTCCCCGTTAGACAAAAGGGGTGAACCTTCAAAATCAAATTTAATTGATGGACCAGGACCAGACATGAAATCCATATCGGGCTTGTGCATTGAAGCATTTTCCCCTATGACCAACGAAGCCAGTATGTGATTCTCGAGATCTTTCTTTATCAAATGTGCCATACCTAGGGTAAGTGGACCTTTTCCGTCAATACCCAGCTCAATGAATACATCTTCCGTTTCCTCTCGAAGGAATTTAGACAATTTTGTACTCAAAACGAAATCCATTGTTTCCCTTTTTCTCCTTCGATATGATGAGATTGAACCCCTGACCGAGTGCAGAGACCATGGAGTATCTTCATTTACCTTGTAGTCATTCACCTTCCTCAGCTCCATGTCTAGTTGACTTCTGGTTGCTTCTCCAATTTTCACAGACTCAAGCTGAACCCTTGTCCCAAATAATTTGAATTGGTTGATTATCTCGAGCTTGTTGCTGACATGTGTGATGGTGCTATATCCACGGTTGCCTCCTTTGGTTAGGACGAATCCAGCGGATGGCACTCCTTGCAGTAGCGAGTTCCGGTATAGAATCGTAGCCCAAGCTATGGCTTCCTCCGGATCATCCTCTTCCTTTACCAATATTTGGTAGCGACCGTGGATCCGTCTGTATATGTCCGGCAACCTGAATTGTATAATAAAGACATGAAAATTTTGATGAACAGAAATAAGTTTATTTTCTCTGACTAATATAATTGGCCTTACTCATGCTCATCTGAATAGTAACTTCTGCGACCACGAGGGTTGAAAAAACGCTCGTTCAGAATTTCCTTTGATTTTACATCCGGTGTCAAGTGAAAATTTGCTTTGCACCTGCTTTGAAATGAGTGGAGCTCCTCTTTAATGCACCTCCAGTCCCACGTTGAACATTTGACTTCAGTATAGTTGAGCAGAGAGGATAGCCTGATAAATACCACAGGGGTACTCTTAGACTCCACATTTAGCCCTCGGTAGTTGTACAAGTGAACCGAGCAATGAACAAACATGTCCAAAATAGAGTTAAAACTTAAGGACGCTGAGGAGTCATCCCCAGTTAATGAGTAAACGGGATTGGTAATAAGGAATGGGAAGATGAGAAGAAAACAATATCCCTTAAAATTCATATTTTTAAGGCAATTGCAAATGAGCTATGTGGTTTTTATTCTTCGGTTTTACCATTTTTTTAAAGTAATATTTTGCAATGTAAAGAATCTTTTGTTGGCTTCCAAAAGGAAGCTAAAAGGGGAATGTGCCGATTGTAGAATGGCCAGTTTTTGCATTTGATGTCCTCGATAACTATTTTAATTTTGTATTGTACAACAAAGTACACGTAAACCCTCAAATTTTCTGCATATAACTATCTGCCTGAAACGAATAATTTTAAATTTCGATGTCTTAAACTTCGAGCAGACACGCGAAACATTTTCTTGGAATACAATTCCTTTATTGATTGATTATCCCCAGTAGGCCCAACCCCAAAGACATCCTATTTGTTTCGCTAAAATGATAAAGCTCGATTAGGACGATAAGGGAGTGCCAATGACGAAGTGTAAGAAGAAATAGACATACCTAGGTACTATAAAATACAATAAGAGTTGGAGTTGGACACGATAAAGTGATATTCAGTTTATTATACTTTTTTCGAGTTACTTTTGAAAATCAATACAAAATAATACAAAAATATTTGTTTCCTCTTTAGAAACCTTCCAGTATAAAAATGTATATATAATTGAGACTAGTACAATCTGAACAAGTACAAAAGCATTTTTGACAATTGGTTCCTAAATGTAGAATGTCTGATGAGAGTAAATTACAGGTATCTTTTTAAAAATCTAATTGGCTTTTAAGACACTTCTTACTTAGAGAATGAGGATATGAGCTTGGTTGAAGACAGATTAGGTAATGGGAAAATTTTCTTGTACGTTTTACATTATACTTTACTGTTACTTGATATTTTGCTTTTGTACCTGGCCGGCAGTCTAACCGAATTCTAATTAGTAATTCTTCTCATCTTACAGTTAACTATCTTCCTATGCGGTTACGTATATCATTATTTGGGAAGGCTAGCTTCGGGTATGGCTACGAATTGGTTCTTCCCGTCTTAGCCATGATATCCATAATGACCTAGAATGGAGCAATCATACCATTATCATTTGACCGAATTATTCTAAAACTATTTATTGTATGCGGATTTTAGAAAAGTTAAAAAAAATCGTACCATAGCCATGATGCCCGTGATGCCCATGCCCATGTCCATGTCCTAAAACGTTTCCGGAAATTGAGTCATTGAATTGTTTTACACTCTCATCTCAAGATTGAAATCTCATTGACATATTAATAAAACCATTCATGTATCATGCAAAATTTTACCATGTCCATGCCCATGACCATGTCCGTGACCTGCGAGAGAAAATTAAAGTATAATTAGCACATTAATTATCTTATTTTCACGAAACAAATACAAAAAGAATCAATTTTTTATTGAAATTTGAAATTTCTCACCATGTCCATGCCCATGTCCATGCCCGTGACCGTGCCCATAACCTTAGATTCAAAGTAAGCAAGAGTTTTGTTCTCAATCTCAACGCAAAAATTGGAAGCAAAGTGAATATATTATTTAAAAACAATCATACATCGCAGCTAGAGATCTAGGGTGTTAGTTAGTAAGCTTTTACAGAGTGTTACACTAGTTGTGAATGAATCAGTTCTCTTTAAAAGTGTAATTTGCAGCAAATTGCATTACTTTTGGACAATTTCGAGATCATGGTGTCTTCAAGGACACTGGGGCCCTATAAGCTACATTTATACCAGTTTTTTTTACCCCCAATACACGTTTTCGTATAATCGGAATGGAATCTACAAAGCTAACATCTCAGAATCCAGAAAAAGTTAAATGCGGTTTAAAAATTTAAATCGTATACAACCGTTGGAAATTGAACTCAATTAGTACGAATTTTCAAAAATTACCATGTCCATGCCCATGGTGGCCGTGTCCTAAATTAATGAGAGAGAAAAAAGGAAATTAGATTCCAAACTAACACTCTTAGTTTATTTTCAGAACATTCGAAACAGTTTGAAATATCTCACCATGCCCGTGCCCATGCCCGTGCCCATGCCCATGGCCGTGATGATGACCTAAAGGACCGTTAAAATTTAGTTAAAATAATACTTTTATTCGTTCACATTAACTGTACAGTCTATACAGAGTAATTTTGTCGGTATGAATATACATACATCTTATCACCAAAGTTTGAGTTTTTGATATCCCATGTCATTTTCATTAGTATCATTTGTGCTAAGTTAGATTTTTAGTATGGGGTAAAACGCAACTCACAATCATGCAGTACTTGAATTTTGTAATTGATTTTATCGACTACTGAAAATTCATGTAGACTTTTTAAAAAGCTTTATACACTTTACAATTCCGACTTTGATTTCAGAACCTCTTTTTACAAACTCTGATTGCATCTAGTTTTTATATTTTCATACCACCATATCGCCTGCTGACCCACCCGTGGCCATGTCCTATGAAATTTAAATCCCCAGGTAAACTCAGTACAGCTTAAATGTTCTTGTCATGTGTGTGATTTGTGGAAATTGTGTATTCTGTTTTTGGAACATATTCTCTTACCATGTCCATAACCTTTGTGTTCTCCTGAAATATTATTTGTTTCTAAATATTATTTTCCACCCTCAAAAACTTTAAAGTATTTTGGCATGCTGATTGTCTGTTATCAGTGTCAGTTCGGAATAAATTGCGGTTTTTGAAATGTTATGAATTATGAAGTGTTTGAGATTCCATACCGTGTCCGTGGTGGTGACCATGATGGGGATATCCATAATGATGGTATCCTGTTGTAAAAAAAATTAATTTGATGTGTTGTTAACTCTGATTGTGTTCCAGTGTTTTATTTGACCTAAACTGTTCTAATCTCCTCTCTAATCTATTGTGTGGAGGTTCTCACCGTAGTATCCGGCTTCGGCTAACTGCGCCATCATTATCACTGCGAGGATGGCAGCAAGGGCCAATCTAAGTCCAAGTTTTCCGTTCATGATGAATGACGAAAATAACACTGCTTCAGAAGTTCAGAAACGATTTTCGAAAAATACTTACTCGAATTCGAAGAAACTACTTTTTAAAAATATTAACTGAAAGGACCAGCTGCCTTTGTCAACCTCCGAATTCACTTTGCTACCTCTCCCCCATTTTCCCACGAGTATTTATACAAAATTCTCAGATTACCTCCACAATTATAAGTTTGAATCAATATATTTATATTCTTCCGTTGGTTCACCCATTTAAAAATAAAAAATTGAGTCATCACCCCCAGTCCCCAACCATACACATATTAAGTAGCAAACAATCAACAATACACTCAACCCCTCCATTCATCAGAAGGATTACGCGATTACGATAACCCTTCATGAATGAAGCAAACTTTTTATTTAAAAAAGCGAGAATAAATATAAATAAGTTGTACACACGACAAGACACTATATACCGCCGTCGTCACTACCTCCACCGTTACCGTCACCGCCTGTACAACTGTTATTGTGCATAATATGCCTCTTGTTATTGCCTATTATGAAAATGAAAGGATAAAGGATCATAATATAATCACCGAACCAATTTACTAAACTGCCTTATTAAAAAAAATAGAAGTATACCGATACAAGAATTGGGTAATAAAGAGGAATAGGTGAT
>JAQGAG010001133.1:0-11094 GCA_034696835.1 Lepidocyrtus lignorum
TGTCTTCAAATTTCGGGAACCAACAGTACTCCAACGGTTAATGGGCTAACCCAAAATGAAGTACCTCGAAGGAGTATTCGCTCGCCACAACTGTAACTTGTCTTCAGTCAAATTCAATTATTAAATTGGCATAATATACCCGCATATTAAATTTAGGATTTGTGTCTAGATTTAATATTCCAAAAAATCCACTTACTGATCTAACACAGCAACTGAAGCCTCCTACCATAAACGACTTGAATGAATTCAGACAAAAGGTTTCAAAGGCGGTTTTTACAATGATATTGATATACAAAGTCCTTAACTTCATAATTAAATAAAATTATTCCTAATATGCAGTGTTATTTTTTTACAATGGTTTTGTAGATTGCAAATTTTGCTAACTTTACGGGTCTATTGGAGAAAGCTTTGGAAGCGGAAAAAGCTGCAAGGAATTCTCTGCAGGGTTTTGTTACAAAGCTCAAGGATCAGGTACTTTCACCTGATCATTAGCATATTATCATTATCAGGTTTGCATGTAAAAATCATTTAAAAATGATTGATTTGTGTTTCAGGTCACAGGAATAACCACAGCAGGTATTTTATATTAGTTACATCTTAAACCATGTTAAAAAACTCGTGCAATTTTTATATCCTTGAATTTCAACGATGATTAGTTAACCCGGACCCGGAAAACTATTGGCTTGAATCCAGTAAGTCCCCAAACTATCGTCATTTGCTAATGCAATAAATTTTCTTAAGTATGTCATGTGAATAAATGAGTGACTTCCTTTTTGACTTTCTCTTTTAACCCATATTTTCAGAGGAATGTGGTGGAGTATTAGTGAGCCAGACGGGAAGAATATCTTACAAGCTGAAAGATCACTATAATGACAATGAAAGATGCCTTTGGACTATCCGAGCTAACTATCGATCCAAAATTACAATCGCATTTACGACAGGGGGGCTAGAAGATCTTCATGATTATGTGGCAGTAACTGAACTCGTAGACAAAAACGGGGCTTATGGAGCAGAGTGGACTACGAAAAGGTAACAAGGAAAGAGAAAGCAGGTACTTATACGATAGGTTATAAAGCACACATTGAATTATGTCACTTATGAAAATCCTTGCAGACTCAAACCAGGACAAACCTCAATTTTTGAAGGTCCCCTGCTCTTCATCTCATTTGTGTCAGATGGAACTATAAGAGAAAACGGGTTCCAACTGGACTTTACAGGGATGGGGAGCAACATCAATACACGAATCATGTATCATCACGTTCATTACACCAACTGGGCTGGACAAATTCTTGCTTCCAATTTGAGTGAAAAAGTGGAGAAAGGGCAGTCACTGGATGGATATGACAATATGATATCAACCATGGTATTCAATCCATCTTCTTGGAATGCTTCCAAGCTAATGGTTTCCATCCCTGAAAGTATGATAAATCTTCGACCTGTCGACTGCAACACAACAAGTTTGAGTGTCTTGAATGATTTCTCAGTGAAGTCGCATGGCACATCGGAAATGTAAAAATTGAAAAGAAAGCTTTTATGTGGGTAAACTAACTTTCTCTGCTTTCTCCATGTAATATCAATGTATTTTAAAAGGTGTTGTGGAAAAACCTGCGCAAAAAATGAGTATGAAACATCAAACGGGATCATGTTGGCTGTATTTTCTTCCTCTAACCTTAATGAAAAGAGTGAATTTCATATAAATTGGTCAACTGGTGCCAGCGGACCATATGTATTATCAGGTAGGGAGAGTTTAAGATTTTGCATCTGCTTCTGAAATTTGAGAAATTTCCTCTGAAACTTTCTTCCATTTTGTTTAGAAAATACCTGTGGTGGGATTTTAACCGGGGATTCTGGAAAGATTTCCTATAAAGTGGATGCTCCATACGGAAATAATGAAAGGTGTATCTGGGTAATTCACCGGGGGGAATTGCAAAAATCACAAATCAAGGTCCAGCTGTTAAGTGAAGGGTTCGAGGTTAAATATGACTATGTAACGATCTCATATTTTAAAGATGATGATCAAAACACACCAATGGAATCCCAGTTGTAAGATATCCTTTGTACCATTTTTGTACCGACTTTCCTTTCGGATAGTTTTTGTAGCTCACTATTTTCTGTTTGTAGCTTGTACCAAAGTATAGGACCGGTGGCTATCCCAGCGTCAATTGCCTTCATTAAGTTCTACTCCGATAGTTTTACTGTTGGGGGTAAAGGTTTTGAAATGATTTGGGAGTTTAAAGACACCTTAGGGGAGCTTCCAGGATTTCAGGTTGATTATACAACGGATAAGACCGGTTTCAAGGCATTGTCTTGTTCCCAACAAGCAATAAAATCTAACAGCTTTACGGTTATAAACCCACAATTTGCTGAAGTAGTTCCATTAGTTTTGTCAAGTGATTCAGCCAATCTTGAAGTCTTTACTAGTAGAAAAGGAAATTTTTCTAAAAGGTTTGAATATTTGTTTATGATCAAGATGAATTAATAAGTTTGAATTTTATGGCGTGTGATAAAAAACCTGAAAATATTATTGCAGTTTGGAAACTACCAAACATACATCTGAAGATGGAACAGCAATTGTATCACATAAATGTCAAGATGGTGAAAGCGAAGAAAGTATAAAATGGGAAAAAGGTAGGGATTATTTTTTCTTCTTCGATTTTTATTAAAACTTTTATTGATTTTGGTACACTAAACAAAGATTATTATTTGTACTACGCAATGAAATTAAAAGGGACATTGTCATCAACGAATTCGGGTAAGATGTCAGATTATGAAAAATCATTATTTTCAAAAGTTGAAGTTAAAAAGATTTCCCTTTTCAATAATAAATATATTTTTTATTTTAAGCAGATAATCTAACGTTTGTAACGTCTGGTAATAATTACTTTTAAACATTTAAAATCTCCACCTGTATCTCCCTTTTCATTAAATTTATGACGGAGAAAGTGACATGTTACTTTCAGAAGATCGATGCGGCGATGTTTTGCATGGAGACTCTGGAAGGATATCCTACAAACGTGGCCAGGCGTACGAGGATCGGGCAAGATGTACTTGGATAATACGCGCAAAGCATTTATCCAAAATCTCCATCCAACTAATGACCGATGGATTTGAAAGCTGCTGCGACAAAGTGCTAATCAATCGAATAAATACGGTTGATGGAAGTATTGATGCTTCTCAAGTGATTATGTATGTCTAATCTCCAGTTAAATATAATAATGCATTCATTGCCTTTATAATGAATCTTTTCTTATGACATGAATTTGGTATCTTATGATTTACTTCAATTAGAGATCGCGAGCACCTCATCCAAACTCTTGAAGGACCAATTCTGCTGGTGACATTTTTCTCGGATCATTCCGTTCATGGAACTGGATTTGAGCTTGAATTCCAAACAAAAGGAGAAGAAATCAGTGATGCTGATGCAAACCTCAAAGTTTCACATTCATACTATCTCATCGACTCTCAAACGACCCCAGACCGTATTATCATCCAACCTCAGGAACCCTCCATCGTTATGAATACATTACATTTCAATGACAGTGACGGAAGTATCAATACCATGTTTCATATGAATGGTGTGCTAACCAGAGAGTGCACCAAAGAGCCCATTCTACTTCACAAGATGGAAGGTCAAGAATATCAGTTGAATCGAAAATATCCAAATGAGAGTATGTGCGGAAATTCCACCGGATCCACTACAGAAGAAACCGTTTCGTTTAATGATGAGTTTAAATCTATCGAACACGGTTCTATTTTCCTCAGTGGAAGGACTGAAACAGGATATGGGAACAAGAGTATTTCAATTTCGTTCTCTTAAATACTTTTATTTATTTATCTCTTGATCACAATATAATATATCACATTGAAACTTCAACATTATATAAATTAGCTTTATTCTTAAATTATTATTATCGTTATTAAATTTTGAATCAATTATCAATTTTGTTTATTCATCAAAGAGTGTATGACAAGCCAATAAAATCTTTTCCACAGTTGCCGGAGAATCTAGTCTAAAGTTAACATCCTTTCCATTTGCATCCCGATATGCACGGATTGCATTTTTCACAGCAAAGAAAGCAGAGGTTGCTAGTAGAATGGGTGGCTCCCCAATAGCCTAAAAAAGTTAGTTTAAGAATCATAGAATTTAATCTCAAATGAATGTTAACTTGCCATACGAACTTTAGGTAGTTGAAATATGATTTGTATTAACTAACTTTAGACGAATATACAGCCTTCGGATTTCCAGGTCCGAGTAAGAATGAAACGTTAAATTCGTGAGGGACATCATTCACGGTTGGGATTTTATAGGTAAGGGGTCCTGCAGTGACTAGTCGACCAGACTCATCGTAGACAAGTTCTTCAAGCAGGAAGAGTCCTACACCTTGCATAAACGCACCTTCGATTTGACCAACGTCAATACTCGGGTTCAAACTCTTTCCAACGTCCATCACGATATCGGTGCTTAAAATCTAAGGTAGTTCATTTCAGTTAATATCTTTTGCACTAATGCAATTATATTATGCAAAATAATCAAATGACACAAATTACCTGAAATTGTCCTGTTAAACAATCCAATTCAACAATGGTGCACGCAGCGCCCGACGTGAAATAGCTGAAAGGATTGCCATGAAGTGCAGAGGCATCCCACCCCATTTCAGGAACTTTATAGAAACCGGTTGCGGATAAGCTCACCCTGTCTAGGTAAGCTTTCATCACAATATCTTCCCATGAAGCTTTCGGGTCTTGTTGCTTGTACGGTTCTAAACGCTTGGATAAGACTTCGCACGCGTTCTGTAGACAAACAGAAAGTAAAATGTAAAATTTACAACATTTCGAAGGTTTCGTTTTTGGACATTTGCTTGTTCTGATCATACCACTACGGCACCTCCATTAAGGTCCGTTGTCATACTTGCCGAGGATGGTGTGGAGTTGGGCACTTTGTCAGTAGCGGTTTCCATTATACGGATTTTCTCTCCTGGAATTCCTAATACTCTAGTGGCAATCTGAAACCAAAAAATTTCCGATAAGTTTTGGGGCATTGGGAGAACGTTTTTATAAAAGAGTGTTCTGATGACAAAGCTGACCTGGATCATTTTAGTGTGAACTCCTTGACCTATCTCCACTCCACTATGGCTGATGAGTACTGTTCCATCCGTGTATATATGGACTAATGCAGCCCCTTGGTTTAGATGAAGAACGGTGTACCCAACCCCATAATTTATTGGGTTGATGGAGATACCCCGCTTGACATAGGAATTCTCCCTACGGTAACATTTTTACGTTATGAACTTTGACATCTTCAATAAACCCGGTGGGATATTTTTCGGATCTGCTATTAATGCTGTTTTCTTGTAAGAAAAAATAAAATTTAGTACCGATTAAATGCTTCAACTTCCTTTTTCTTCGTATTATACCCCGAACTGCTCAAACATTCCATCCAACATTTTAAAACAGTTGAATCTTTCAGTGATTGTCCGTATGGCGTGAAATCCTCATCTTTGTATATTTGAAGTGAACGCACCTGAATGAAGAATGTATGAAAATACATACCTAGTAGTACAAAACTTAATATTGTGCCATGACAAGCAAATCACTACAAAGCCATTGGGCAAACTTAAAGTATTCATTCAAAAGTTCAAAGCATTGAGTTTACCGTGGTGGGCTCCTTTCGCAAATAGGTAGCAATCGTGTCAACAATATTTTCCATGAGGAAAGCAGCCTGTGGGCCCCCAGTTCCTCGGAAAACTGTGTTGGATGGATGGTTTGATTTGCAAACATAACCTCGGAAGTCCCAGTTTGGGATATTGTAGGCGTTGTCTATGTTTAGGGCAACCCTTTCTATCTCCTTTAAAAATGGACAAACAATAATTTGTAATTACTCGGATACTCAAAGACCAAACCGTATTGTATACTAATATGTTTTTTTAAACCTACGGCCATTGAAACGTCAATTGTGTTTCCGGCTCCAATATACACATGGATTCGTAAAGCCATCAATCTCCCCTCATCGTCAAAGGCCACCTTGTGGCGTGTCAAGTAGGTGGCTCGTTTACCAGTTATCATCATGTCTACATCTCTGGAGAGAACACAACGGACTGGTCTCCCAAATCTATTGAGTAAGTGAAAATTATTTAAGAAGATCAGTTACAAACGGAAAAAAATGAGTTGCACCCATTTTGTTAAATAATGTTCTTGATTACTTTTGAGCTGCAATGGCTGTTGGAAGAGCTATCATCATGCATCGACTTTCTTTTCCTCCAAATCCCCCGCCAACTCTTTTCACTTTCACGACAATTCGATGCGCTGGAATGTTTAGTACGTTGGCAATTTCCATCTATCATATTCAAAATATTGTGAACGTTTTAAGGGTGCCTTTTGGCGTTCACACGGAATGTTGTGATCGCACATATCGTATGTTACTACCTGAATTCCAGTTGGATTTTGCGTTGACGAAATAATTTCCAGTTCCTGATCCTCCCCCTGGGGGATAACGATACAGCTTTGAGGTTCCATGTAAAAATGCTCCTGGCTCCCTACTTTCACCTCTCCGCTTATGACATTGTATCCCCCTTGAAAAACAGCTTCACAATCACCCTTCGTCATCTTGAGGTCATACTTGCTATAGTACGAGTTGTGCTTAATGGAATCCTAAGGGTATGTAGATCGGTTTAGCAAAGTAGTATTACCACCGATTAGGTATAAATTCTTAAAAAGCTTTAATTATTTGCAAACCTCCTCTGAGAGAATAACCGGCAGGATGTCTTCATATTCAACATATACTAATTTGGCTGCTTTACTGGCAACATGTCGATTACTTGCCACTATTCCAGCAATGATTTGCCCATAGCATGTAACCTAAAATTTAAAATTATTTAAATAGAAGAACAGTTAAAAATAAACATTTTGCAAATGAATTATGCAAAGAAGGGTATTAAAATGTACACATAGTCCAAACTAACAATAAGCTTACGTTTTGTGAGGCAAAAATCTCTTCGTCCTTTTCAACTAATCCAAATTTGTTCTTTGTTGGATGTAAATCGTCATGCGTGACACTCCCCACGACACCCTCCATCTTGAGAGCTTCGGTGAAATCAATCCTAACAATTTTTGCATGAGGTCTACTACTGTGGACAAATGCTAGCTCAAGCTCATTCTTAAACTTAGGAGTGTCATCACAGTATTTGGCCTCGCCGGTGACGTGTTTGATAGCTTAATGAACACATTTTTTAATTGTAATTAATTATTAGGTATTATATTTAATTATATGTGTTTATGCTTTCTATTACCAGATGCGTGGGGTACTTCACGGTGGATCAAATCATGTTCTGCTTGACCTGTCAAAGGCTAATCGCATCGTGGCAGATGTACAACATTACGAGTATTACAAAATTTAAGTAACTTTCACTGCAAATTTTGGTTTACCTATGTAGATGTTAGTAGAGCTTACCTTAGTCAATATACGCGTTGACCGGAAAATTCTTGAACATTTTTCACTTTTCGAAATGTCAGTGGGACTTGCGTTCATGAATAATAAGCACTTTTTCAACAAACTATAAATTAATCGAGAAAATATTTCAGTTTAGTTTTGGCAAAGCCGCTTTTACATATATGCATGTAATTTTGGTTTTGGCTTCCGTAATCCAATAAAACACATTTAAACTACATGTATTATATCGAAGGATGTAAACCTTGTTGCAGAAGTCTCCACAAATGATTGAATTGAAGGATTTAGCTTAAGTTGATCGGGACAGATATGCTTGATAAGTTTTTCCTTCACATTTGTGACAAAGTTTGGCGGAATCTTCTCAGCATCTTTAGTCAAGGTTTCTTTGTGTGTGAATCTACGGAGTAATGTTCCACCAAAGCAAACACAAAGATCAACTATGTCGTCAACGGCCCTACCCCTTTGCATCGAAACATTGATCAGGGCTAAATCGAAGTCCTTTCTTCGACGGATCTTATCAAAGTAGGCATTTTCCACCTGTTTTTTTTTGCAAATTGTAAAAAAGTGTCCAAATATTTATCCTAATCGTTTACCAAAATAATGTGTAATCGGCCTGGGGCTAACAACTTACATTGTCGTTTATGGGTATTTGAATCGACTCCAATATTTTGCATCCTTCAGGTAATCCTTGCAAAGGAAAATAGCAAAAGTTGTTGTAAAATCTCCAATTTGCCTACAATGCCTATTGGACTTAAGGTACTCAAGAGCAGTCATATTTACCTCGTGCCGGTAGGAAATTGCTGGTTAAACCCAGCCCGTGAAATGCTGTTTGAAAATCTGAAGCACTTGAGGTTACCATTAAACTTCCTCCAATTGTCTGAAAAGTACTCCATATATTCAATATTATTTTTGCTTATGTAAAATCATAAGCCAAGGAAAATGAAACTTATTTGTAAGCAACGTACCGCAGACCTCCGTACTTGACCGGATGCGTAAACATCAATCATTTTCAACAAGGCTTGTAGTAACTTCGTTTTGGTGTCTGGTACATCGCAAATCACCGATTGCAGCTCTTTCTGCATTTCACTGATTGTCAGTGATGCACCCAACTTCAAGTAGTCATTTTCTCGAATGACACATCGCATTTCTTTTACTTTCTTGATGTCAATCACAACCTCGGGGGCATTGTCGGACAATGATTTCCAAAATTCGTCAGATGTGGCTCCAGACACAATCTTAAAGCTATTATTGCCTTTTAGAACTGAGGTTAGCTCAGTGATGCTTGTTGGTACAATCCATGATGATTTTGAAGAAGTTGCGAATTTCTTCAGAGGTGATGAATTTTCCAAATGCTCTTTAATCTATTTAAATGGATATTATTTGAAGTTATGACATCACATAAGGATAGGTATTTCCCTTTGGCAAGGCAAAATCATACAAATGAGTGAAATAACTAGTTTTATTACTAAAATTTCTTCTATCCTCTTTAGTACTCCACCATCGCCAACAGTGACTTTCTTTAAATTTTCGATGCAAAATGAAGATTTCTTTCCGACATCTTCAATGTCGTCACTCTGTCCTTGGCAGCACTCTCCACTCCCCTTTTGACAAGTGGATTTGCACTGACTTCTCTTGTAAAATGCTTCTAGTATTGGTCTGTAGCCGGTGCATCTGCAAAGGTTGCCTATTAAATGGGAGATTTTTTGAGTTTCATTTTCCAAAAACTTAGAGCTTTTTAAAAATGGATATATTGAATTTTACCTTGCAAAGCAGTTTTAACTTTAGCAAGACAAGGTTCCGACCCATCGTTTGGAGTCTCCGCTTGCAATCCGAACATGCTCATAACAAAGCCAGGAGAACAGAATCCGCATTGTGTAGCGTTTCCCAATGCCAACGCTTCCTAATTTCGGGTTACAAAAAGATAGAAAAGTCAAATGTAGGCTTGGCAGTTACAAACGAATTTTCATTTCTAATTTTGTCTTGAGCGTTCTACCTGGATTTCATTGTATGAAGTGGAATTACATAAACCCTCGACCGTAAGAATGTGGCAGCCATGTAAGCTATACAACGGTTCCAAGCAGGCGTTAACTGTAGTATGCCTACAGATAATTAGGAATAAAAATCATAATACAAAAAAATTAATTGAAGCTCAGGACATGTAACGGCCGTGTAATTTATTTACCTAACACTTTTATCCTCCGCATGATACCGGCTTATCAATACCGTGCAGGAGCCACAGCCCCCCACTCCGCAAGAGACCTTTGTTCCGGTTAAATTTACTAGATATGAATTCAGCTAAATTTTAGTATTGGGCATTTATAAGCAAACATTCTGCTGATTTTTTAGTTTATCAGATACTTACACACATTCCGGAGAAACGAGGCCAAGTTCCAATCTGCAGATCCGTCTGCGGATTCTGAGGTCACCTTTTTAAACGTCAAACACGTTTCGCGAATTTTATAACATGTAAGTAATTTTTCATACAAATTACGTAGGTATATTAAAATAGACTAGTGAAAATGAATTAAATCGTACTTTACCTTTTTCTCATTCACAAAAAGTTGCAGCTTATCCATCTTGATTACATGAACAAGCAATGTTTTTGTATCCTAGAATGCACACATCAATATTTGACAATATTTTTGAATTCCTTATTTCCATTTACGATGCACATTAGTCGTATTCAAAAAGTCTCAAAAAAGAACTTTTAAAGGGCAAACAATACCATTTTAATTAACGATTTAGTAACAATTTGAATAATTTTATTTTTAATAACCAAAATTTAATTTTGTGAAACAGGGTTTACTGACAAATAGACATGCACGTATACATATTACCAATTCACCAAATCAAGTGCTAACTTGATAACACGCGTTATTTCAATTACATCTCTTCTATTCCTTTTACGCCGGTTTAATGTATGAAGAGTATGAACTGCTCAACGAAACAAATTCTGGAAATACGTAATAAATCGTGATACCGCGAACACTGGAGAGAATTTCAAGGTTAAAGCATATTACACGAGAAAAACTACTATATCGTTCCCACAATGACACTAATGTATTTTTAATCATCCCTAATAATAACATTAACTTTCAACAAGCAGCAAGAAAGGAACAGCCGTCTGGGACAACGCTCTCCAGTTAGGTATGGTCATGTTAAAACTTCTCATTGAACAAGTTTGCCTGGTTGAGTCAAAACTAACTTAATTTATTTGATGGAGATGAAACGCTTTTTGTATGATACATAATATGTCCTTCCCAATTGCCGTCATTAATCTTCAACGAGTGCAAATTTACCAATCAACGAGTGGAAATTTTCAGAACATAAATCAATCCAATTTTAAGAGTACATAAATATGTATAATGAATAATCATGCGAGTTACTCGATTGCACTTTAATATGATTTTCCACGCTTTAATTTGCATGCTGATATTTATTGAAGTCTGTTTGCCCTGATTAAAGTCTGATAATTTGAATGATTAATGATAACATTATTGTTCATGCAACAATCTTTTGCTGATGTAGCATGTCAATTTTATCATCGGGATATTGAAGGATGTCCTTTAGTATACTTCTCGTATGCTGGCCAAGTGAAGGTGGCGAACTTCGTGGCGAGTTTTCAATGCGACTATACTTTACTGCAGGTC
>JAQGAG010001134.1:0-11082 GCA_034696835.1 Lepidocyrtus lignorum
GTACTAAAGGATTTCAAATTAGACGAGCTAGAGTTGTGGGTTGAAAACCCGGAAAATCAAGATGAAAAAGTGCGTCAATAAATTGAATTCAAGAATACAGAAATATGAAATAACCTACTTTAGAAACACTACTTTAGAGTCATGTAGAGACTTGGACTGAATATTTGTAAATCTATGACATACCATAATTAAAAAACAAAACAATCATACAGAAGATATTTACGAATATGTGAGCGGGAAAAAATTAGTGCAACTTATGAAATGCAATTATAGACATAATAATACCAGTAGGTCAATTATTGGTGGAATATACAATGGTGAGTTTCATATACCTACCTATATATATATTAATATTTAATATATATAAGTATTAAGTATTTATTTATGTATATTATATTTCATGTTGCATATATTGACGATGTTTGATGACTCTATGCTTCAACTCAGTTCTCAATGAGAACTTCTCATATACCCTTTGAAAGGTGTATACAAAACAGCAGTGAGTTTTATTAAATAGTCATGTGCCTGTTTGTAAATTATTTGCCAACATAGATTTTACAAGAGCTCTAATTGTAGCTGTATTGTGTCATATTTTTCGGGCTTCTATGCTTCAAAATTTTGTGAGCATATCGTAATTATAATGTACAAAAATATGAACTCACATTCTGTTTAAAAAATGTTTGCATGTCCGTCTTAACCATTATTTTCTCTAACGATCTCTCTAATGTACAGGGAAGTCAAATGATGGGAGTAAAACGGTCTCAGAGTAGGATTTGAATTTCATGGGAGTTCAACAGTTCTCGTCTGTATTTCTAAAACTAAGCATAAATTCAAAGCTAGTGTTGCGGCACAAATGGGCAATGAAAAAAACATAGGCCCTCACCCCATTGTGCAGGCTTTGTTGATGCAGGTCTGAAATTACATGCTGTCATAAGTGAAATTACAATGCAATAGCTTTATCAATGTCAGATAAACATTTTGAAACGCCTTATTCGATCTTGCTTTTAGATTGTGGTAAAAATGCAACATGCAGTAGATCGTATATAACTATATGCACGAACGTGCCTAATAGGCAATAATAGAGGATTAGATGTTTCCTGGTTGAGGTTTGAAGAGTGAGTGACTAATTTATTACTTAAACAAGTCGAAAGAAAACTTCAATGAAATATATTGTATGAAACATATATAGATAGATATATATAATATATAGTACTCCATATGTCTCCGTAAGAAGATTAAAACATAAATTATCGTAAATATTAATGACCCTATTAAAAGGCTAAACGATTTACTTTCTCACATGAAGGTTTTTAACGATGAAGTTTGTTGAAATAAACTTTAGTTTAACGATTCTTTAAATTTGAGTACATTTGTGGGCATTGCTAATTTGTGCAGTAATGAAGCAACAAGGGCTTTTATTCAGATTTTTATTTATTTGCGTTGCGTTTAACTAAATTAGTGATATACACTAAATTACCGGGCGATTTTTTTGCAAATGGGTAAACACGGACGGGCTAATACTAACGAAGGAGAAACGATAGATTGGAAAATGGAATCGAGATGGTGGTGACAGCGGTGGGGACAAAGCATGCAATGTAAATTCCGAACACGTAGTTCGAAAAAATATGTCAAGAACTTGAAGTTTGTACAAGTGCTTCACATAGTTTGAACTTTATTGTTTACTTCTCGGAGACTCATGGAAGACTGAGCTATGGAACTAAAGGGTGTTCCAAGTTTTAAATCAAATCGAAAGAATTTGCAAAATATTTGGACATTCTATGCAATATGTATATCGAAAATAATAGTGACATGTACTCCTATGATTTGATGATAACTAAAAATGTCTAGATATACCTTATTTGAATGTGTGAGGGGAACTCTGTATTGTGTACAAGTTGTTTACTAATGACTAACGGTGTAATACTTGTAGACAAGAGACTTCCCCGAATTTTACAGTACAGATGAGCTGAGATATATGCCAAAAAATGAGGATAGTACGAGGGGAATTGCCAAATTGTGATCTTTAATCGTCGATCTCCTGATCTCAACTGATGTCTCTCTCATTCATATCTTCAAATCTTTCATACAATATTCTTAATTAGCTGATTATGCATTTTGCAATCATCGTATCGGAGAAGGCATAGCCCATTCTCCACTCTCCTCCCTTCGAAGAAAGGGGCCACAGAGTGGCACCTTGTCTACCTGCTCAGGTAATCTAACAAGACTCGGGATCCGACGGCAAATAAAAGATACCCACCTACTTCCTTTCATACGCTATATTACATAATTTACACAGTTGTCTAATATTCTGGTCATGACAGTAATGATAATAAGTTGTACTTACATTCGTATCTATATCTAATCAAGAACTAAACATAGTGAAATGGTCTATAATTATATAAGAATATTGGAATAAGACATTACAAAATTGGCTTAACACGAGAAATAGCATTTTTTTGCACACTAACAATTTAAGATTACAGAATTGATAATTATTAAGGTAAATATAAAGTATATGGGGTTAGTGTATATTATTGGAGTAACAGTACTGAACATTCATTCAAATTTTATTCAATTACAATTTTCTTAGTCTATGGCCGAATTGAGTTAGTAAATAAAAGTATTTAATATTAAACATAATAATGTGTTCGTAACATAAGGATTCTGTCCCATCACTGTTTAAATCTATTATAAAATGCATTACACTATTATTATTATTGGTGCCTGTACACAGGATAGGGTATGTTGATACAGCCTAATACATAGGTAACTTAATTAAATAAGATTTTTTCCAATCCAAAAACAAAACGTTGTATTTTTCTAAATTATTATTCAATTATTATTTAACTATGATGATGATGAATATCGCCTAGAGCTGGTACTGATGTCCCCTCCCTCCTCCGGAAAAGTGGAATATTAATGAAGCTGGAATCCAGCCAAGGAGTCCGAAGAAGTCGGAGGTGCACTACCTGGAACAGCGACGGCCATATTCATCCTCATCAGGGGCAAGGGGAATGTGTACAGGGGAGCAGAATCCGTGGGGACAACTTAAAAAATATAAAGATAAAATGCATATTAATGACCTAGTCATATTTAATTGCATAAACCTTGGAAGAATTAATGAAGCCAAGAACAGGTGAGAGAGTAAGGGAAAGGAATATATGTATATTTTACGGAAAGTGTGTTATGAAATTAATTTATTCTTATTATTTCGAGTTATTGTGCCTGGGCTACATAACTTAACTTAATAGTAGAGCTGGGGTGGGGTGGTTTTCGAGGTTGCAGTAACGGGCATTGGCGCCATCCGTGCCCTTTGCTTTGCCCTACGTTCCACGATGTATATGTATTTAGCAGTATAACGTTCCTTTTTCTAATATGAATATAGAACTATTTTTAATGGTGTAGAATGCTTTTTCATCGAGATTTTAAAAAATGATGACGCCATTAGTAACTTATGGAATTTTTTCACAGGATGGCACTTCGTTTTACAGGAATCAAGGGTCAGCAAAAGTTCGCATTGTAAACATTAAAGTGATCATTGACGTCCCGTCAAAAAGTTAATTTTGCACATTTTGTTTGTTAAAATTTCGTGATCATGACGATCAGTAAGCTTCAAACAAAAGTTATTCCAGGTGTAACAGCTATTGTAGTATTCAATTGGAACCTTGTCGCCAAGATAGCTATATGTGTGTTTTCGCACGTTTATCAGCCATTTCTTGTTTGTCAAAGGTTGCTGGTAAGAAAATTGGAAAGGTACTAATGAAAAAGTACAATCGAGTATCGAGCACGTATCAAGTACGAATTATCGAATAGTTATTGGAACTATGATTTGTTAAATTCTTTATTCATGGTTATTACTGACTAACACAATACACTGCTGTTAAGAGTCACAAGATTAGAGAGTAATATGAGTTACAATTCACTTTAATAGTTGCGCTAAATAATATTATCACAAAGTTCAATACAAGACAAGAGTAGAATCTTCCCCTAACTATATTTCCTAAGTTGAATATTGTGATATTATGCTAAATAGTGTTTGAAAACAGTTGACACTAGTCATTTAGCATTATTATTTTGAGTTTATTTGCACTAACATCCTGTGTCGCGATTAGTTTTTTTTGATGCAATTTTTCTTTCCTTCCAACTCCAGGCATATTCTTTTAAACACTCTACAATTTGTAATGGTGGAATGTTTGGCAAAAGATTATCCTGTCCTCCAAAAAATTATCAACAATAGTCTTAGGTTTAAATAAATCTTGTGCTGGAATATAGCGGTGTTAAGCATAAAGGAAACGTGATCTCATTAATCCACAACGCAAACGGTTTTAGTTATTCAGCCAATTTTGCCATGCTATTATGAGAATTAAATGAAATGTTTAATCTTGCTTTTTAAAAAATTGGAAATTTCAATTTATTCGATGCTCATATTGTCGTGTTTACAATTCATAATTTCAAACAAATACACATATTGTCACAACGTATACAATCCTATGTATAACGTATAATAAAACAATAAATATAGGACTTTGGTTTCACAGTCAACTTATAGTATCCATGTAGTATACATTAAGTACTTGTATATATTCACAAATTTTTTAAGGTTTATTTTTATAAAATTGCAAGCATTGTATAAACATTGTGGTGACTTGATTTGCGTACTTTTTATTTGTATATTATAAAAAGAACCTTTTTCGTAATCCTGTCTTTTGATTACTATTTTCAGAAACAACCCTTAGTTCTTATTCCGACAACTGTTTCGATTCATGATTTGATCTTTTGCAACCAACAGAGGTAGACATGGAAAAGCTCTACTACGGTAACCCATTTGGGTTAAATAAATTTGAATGACGTTCATTTTGAAGATTTAGGGATACATATATATTTTGAGCCCGATACTGGTAATGGCAATGTAGGCAAGTAATAAGCGAATTAAAAATCTTGAAGATGGTGATAAGAATGTAGAAGTTCAGGTAAATAAATTTTACAAAATCCGATGGTAAAAATGGTCTAAAGAGCCTACTACTTACCTAATAATCAATTATGTCATAATTACAATAATAAAGCATTCAGGATTAAATTAAAACGTGATTTGTTTGTCGAATTGTATAATTTATTTGTGCGTTTATACGATTTTAAATTTTATACTAGAGTTGATAATTACAACAAAAAGTTCAGCGTAAAAAAAGAATTTGGATTTGCAAAGTAGAATTAACCGTTATTAAAAATTCAGAAATATTTGTGCAGGGCTGAATCAACGAACTATTGATACATCATCCAACCCATGCCAAGTTGATTGTCCTACTTATATAAGGTCATCGTTTTCAGCCCTACGTTCCAGAGACCTCTTAAACTCTTCTTCAGCTTCCTCAAACTCACGAGCTTGTTGGTCTACGTCGTCCTTAACCGCTGCTGCCTAGTTGACAGTTAACATGACAGTTTTCGGAGGAAGTCTTGAGTTGTGTTGATAAAGGGTTCTTGCGTTTTAAGCTTCCTCCTCCCCCAGACCTACTTGATTTAAAATTATTAATTATCAATATTTAAATTGAAAAATATAGGTGCCCCTCTCATAACCCATTTCTGGGAGATCAAGTTTTAAACGCAAATATATGCAGATAATAACGGGTTCCGTGTTACTAAGCACTTCATTTAGGTAGTAGATTTTCCTCTTGGAGATTTTAATCAAACATGGAAGTTCTGCAGGACTTGCATGAATTAAAGCTGCGGATTGAATAAGGCTTAGAGAATGTCCTGTTCGACTGGTAGAGAGAGAGTAGACAGTATTACGTTGGTGCTTGAGATAGGGGCTAAACTCATCTCCCCGTCTGGCTTGAAGATTTTTGTTTTGTGCTGGATGGACGGGCCTCTTGCGTGGAAGTTTTTTTGTGGAGAGGCCTCGCATTCTCGTTTTGAAATAGATGGTTGAGGTAGCGATTTGTTAGTTTGAGTTTGATGGGACTGCTTTGTCTCCATGATGTTATCCTGTTAATAGACGATACAGAATATTATATTCAGCTAGCACGAAACCTACTGAATAATAAAAGAGGTACTGGATATATAATAACATACATAATCATCTTTAGACTTATCGTTCCCCTCCTTTTCTTTTGTGGACATATCGCTCAAAATGGGAATTTCCACAGGTATGTAAACTGGAAAAACGGGGGAAGTCATCTCAAAATATACAATTTCTGACGTATCTATACTTTCCGCTTGAGGCACCGTATGGTTAGATGAGCTTTGCACATTTTGTTTATCGTCTTGATTATCCGTATCTTATTTTACCACTGTCAAAATATTTTGGATGTAGTATAATAAATGCAACGCACTCTTCGTCTTCTGGAAAATATGCTGCCATTTGATTAACTAATTCTTCCCAAATCTGTCTTTAATATCTGAAAACATCGCAGGGTTGGTTCAAGTTTCCATTTAAACACTATTTGACTACTTGAGGGGGTCAAATTTCCAACGAATCTTGTAAGCTAAATATTTTCAATAGTTTCACAAGAGGAAGAAAGAAATTCGGCTGAATTTTCTAAGTCACCACAATACATTTGATTGAGAAATCCTTTGATGTTATCGCCATCGTGATGTCGATATTGTGCAAATGATGCTATCATATTAAGATCAAGTAACCCCGTCCAAAAGGTAGACCTGCACTTTCTTGAAATTTTGCTGCAAAAAAAGGCTAATTGGTGTATGATATCCAGCATAAAGTGCAATGTTTGTAAAAACTGTACATTTTGAATAATTGAAAATATCCTTCT
Organism: Lepidocyrtus lignorum; assembly: GCA_034696835.1. Lineage (NCBI taxonomy): Eukaryota > Metazoa > Arthropoda > Collembola > Entomobryomorpha > Entomobryidae > Lepidocyrtus > Lepidocyrtus lignorum. The sequence continues at coordinate 6,765 of JAQGAG010001134.1, forward strand.
TGCTTTTGCTCATGTTGTTGTTTTAAATGTATCATCAGCTGCAAAAGATTCCAGCACTAGCAATATTTCTTACAATTCTAAACACTATTCAGGTAATGTATTATTAGAGGAAATTTTTTTGTACCAAATATTATGGAAAGTGGCGTGTCTGACATAATAATTTGATGAAGTAAAGTGCAATAAAAATGTCGAGAAATGTAATGTAGCATTCTTGCTGCACTGTGGTCCTCAAGCAATGATCAAGCATCAAATGATGTCTAAAATTAAGCGAGTCCAAGTTATCTGCGTTTTGATTAGCAGCTCTATCATTTATTAAGCCTTGACATTTCTCCGTAAGTATTCTCACATGTCCAACATAGAAAATTAGCAGAGTTTCTTTGCGAATGCTTCATAACAATTACGTTTAAATAATTTTTGAAAATTTAGATAAATTGTCAAATTAATTTTACTTGTGGATTTAGATTTTAAAACAGGAAAAGACAGAATTTATTTGATATACTTATCACTCAAAGACAAAACATACACTGGGTTGTTGAAGATGAGAGCGTGTGCTCAGTCTTAGATGAGAATCAATTAGAAGAGATTGCAATAGTGCAAAACACAAACTAATTAATTTATATTCATATAAGGTAGTAATACGTAAATGGTAAATAATAACTAACATTATGATGAATATGATGATGATGTGACTATACTGTGATGTAATCTTATGTGTAATTTTATGCCAGGGAACTCAGAGTAGAGTATGAAAAGTATAAGCAAACCAACAGAGAAAGCAAAAAGAGCCAAACAATGCTCGTTTGTAATACGTAAATTCTATAAGCTCCCTGGAAATTAAAATCCAACCCAACATCTAATGGCAATCTCGATGGGTGGACTTACTACTTTCACTAGTAAGTGGCACAGTCCTATTTACAATAAGATTTTAATATTGGTAAATTATGTAATACATTGATAATAATTTAAATAATTTAGATAATTGCGCGGTATGTACTGAAATGGCAAGACATGTTAATAAACAAATCAATTCAATTTTAATATAAGTTTAGTTCATTGTTTTTGGCATTAACTTAAACCAGGAAGAAGAATAGGTACAAAATGTTAGAAATCCTCAGATATTTTTAAATGTTGATTGTTGACACGTAGCAGGTATATAAATACACAATCCCACAAGTTATATGCATACTATACGTATCTGTAAAAATTCAAAAGGTCAGAAGTTACAAAAGCAGTTCAGAACTGTCGTATAATATTGTCCACAACGCAACAGTGTCTGTGATATGTGTATGCTAATTTCCTAGCAATAAAGGGCATTTTCATGCGTATATTATAAAATCAACTTATGTCTAATGTCATCGAACTAAAAGTAAATCCGTTGCGATGTTGTTTCGTCTGTTGTTCCTATTTATGCAATCATTTCTATACCTGCGAATTTTTCAAATTACATAACATTTCATAAATAATCATTGCATCGGTAAGTTTAGTTTGAATATGTAAAATAAAGAATTTTCGGGAACCACAGCCAATTGTTAACCTAGTAGCTTACAAATTATGGTATTCTTGAAATGGAATCATGATAAAAAATATGGTGCTTTTGACAGGTGCGAGGCTCACCTAGGTGTGAAGAAACTCGTAGACGGAAAGTCATCAATTCCGGCATTTAAACTTGTTGAGGACTTAACTAACTGCATTGCAAAGCATAAATTAGTAAACCAACTACAGAAATCCTTGTTTGTTGTTTTGTCTTGCACTTCCTGAAAACCTTAAGGACAGTAGTTAGATAATGATGGTAGGGGAAATAATGATGAGTGACTTAAGACAAGGCAATGCCACACCGCTGCCATTTTATTTTCACACTTGACTACCTAAAATGGATAAAGAAGGCTCTTCTTAGAAGAGCATCAACAGGCAATGGTTTCTTATCCAGCCAGTTCAAATGCTTTCTTTCTTGTATTCATCTTTTCGTCTATGGTCTATGCTGCATAGACTATGCAAATGCAAAGTAAAAAAGGAGCTAAAACCTTTGTCTTTTCATCTACTACCTGGCTTTAAAATGTGTTTTGCTGTTGTTTGTATGTCTAGCTAGGCAGCTACAGCAAAAATGTATTTGCGTCTTTGTGTACCTTTTTGAAAAGTTAGGAATTATGATTATGCAATATGCATAGAGCCAGAGCCTGACGCTGCTGACCAACAAAGTCCATTCTTTCTTTTCTTAGGTTACGATCTTACATACCTATATTATCCCAACGCCCAACAACAACCGGGTCAAATGTGTCAGATCCAGCGATGCAGAAGAAAACTAATTTCAGATTTCGTTAGGGACTTTGACTGTGACTTTGTATTACATTACATTGCAACTTTCACCATTTTCTATTCTGCATTAATCGATCATATTCATCACTAGTTGATTACAATGATTACCATCATTTTATCTATGATGAAAAACTTTGCTAATGCATATTATTATATCGAATGAAACCCATCAATGTGGATAACGTAATATGCGAAAGTTCTCTTGAATTGCATCCAGCCAAGCCGTATGCAAGTATAAGCAAGCTATGGCCAGCATGGCATCACATAAATATAGTTGATGTTGATTGATAGTATCAACTTGATACCGAAGTGCGAAAGGAAGGAAAGGAACTACTATGTAAAGGAAGATGTGTGTAGCTTGTCTTGTGCACAGTTTATACTTTTCAAATAAGGCAGGCCACTACTATACCCTAGTAGGGTAACCCTACTGCACTGACTGCACAGTGCACATAGCAAAGCAATGCAATCCAGCCGGCTACGCTGGTTTCCCTTCTTGCCTGTTGTCCTCTTCTTTCTGACAAGTCAGCATTTCCGCTGTTTCGCCTGTGTCGCTACTAAAATTGTAGTCAAAAATTGAAGGCCAGAGGCGGTGAAAGTAAATTGACATTGTTTATGGTAAATTTATTAATTAGCCTTTTTTCTATTTTATCGTGGTTGAGGGTTTGAGATACTTATTTAATTATTTTGTATTGTGCGTGTAGACTTCGGTTCCAGTTCCATATCTTACTATTTGATTGCAAATAAACGATCGGAAGAAACTACAAAAGAAAGTGTGATCATGGCAGATTCAGCAAAACTTAAGAAGGCGATTGCCGGTATGTACTAATAATTAATTAATTACAATTACTGTGGGTGTTGGAGAGTCTTTTTTTTAGTTTGCCAATTAAATTACTTTCTTTCTGTCTTTGATTGTTTGAAGTTTTGATTACAATCATTACTTCATAATTTGGCGAAAGCTTAAATTTTATTGTATGGATGTGGAGTTTGTTTGGACCTAAAAAGGTTTAGTTAGTTTCAGAGTATTAATTATGGATGGAGCTGTTCTCTATTATATATCTTGTTGTCGCTATATTCAATGTTAATGCGTAATCTCAAAATGTCATCTATTTACACAATTTTTTAGAAATCCTGGACACTGCGGACCTTAATTCGATTACGGCGAAGAAAGTTAGGCAGCAACTGGAGGCGAAGTTGAAGACTGATCTCACGGATAGGTAAACGAGAATCTTTCTACATATTTCTGATATTAATAACAATAAGAATTAAAAGAAATTGTGTCGAGTGGGATAGGAGTAATATTTAAGGAAATAACAACCTGTGAATACAAGTATCTATTTACCTATTTACAATTTAACGAAGTATATTGTATGTTACAGGAAGAAGGAAATTGATGAAATGGTCATGGAGGCCCTGGAGAAGAAGCAAGAGGAAGATAAAAGCGAGGAAGAGGTGTCAGAAGATGAAGGGAAAAAGTCTGGAGGAAAACGCCCAAAGAAAGCGTCTGGCTCGGAGGTACCGTTTTGAAGTTTTGTTACGTACAGATATTATATTACTACAACTTAAGTATTTATAATAAGGGTTCTTGTTGGAAGATCGAGATTTAGTTGAGTTATTAATACGTGCAACATGGTTTATTTATTTAGAGCGAGGAAGAGTTCGTTCCAGAAAAGAAGGCCAAGGGTAAAGCTAAAAAGAAGGGTTCTGATGATGACTCGGATGAGGACTATGGAAGGAAACGCAAAAGTGCATCTCCTGTAAGTGCTTATAAGATTTGTATTGATAAATCAAACCTAACCTAAGGTATTGTAACCTATCTTTGTGACGGCGACCCGACCAGCACCAACTGGACAATTGTCGTAGGTTTCGTTTATCATATTATGAGGTAATTCAATTGTGTCGATTTTCTTTCACTAGTCTAAAAAGGGGAACGCTGCTGGTGGAGCCAAAAAGCGTGGCGGCACTGGCTTTACAAAGGTTTTGAGGCTCAGTCCAGAATTGTCATCCA
>JAQGAG010001135.1:0-11082 GCA_034696835.1 Lepidocyrtus lignorum
AAATGACTTGTATCATTCTTATTGTTCAATAGTTTAGATTTCAGCTACGTTATTCTATTAATTATGATCAATTTATTTAATATTTATCCATCTACTGGTAACTTGCGCTTGCAAAACGTCACTTATACTACGGAATAAATACATTATCTAACCTGAATGACCCAAATCATTATATCGTGATGATCCTTTAACGAAGCATAATGTACAATGATGCTGACAGTGACTGCGAACTGTTCTCATTTCTCCCCAAGCTTGCATAGTTGGGCTTCCTATAACTTTTAACTAGCCATGTAGGCAAAATCTTACTTCATTCATGATCCCATATTATTTGTTGAAAGTTGAAATCATGTCACTCTCAAACTCACACTAAACCAAAGCATGATTTTGTTATCTTAAAATGAAACTATAGTGGATCTTTGATTTAAGGAAATGCCCTTTTCTACTCCTTCCTCATCTTTCATCATGTTATTTGCAGTTTACGAGTTCATATCTATCGTTCGTTTCATTCAATAAAATGGAATTTGGATACGTTGCTTTGAATTGTGTTAATCAATCTCCAACAGTTATCCATGTCAATATCCCGTTCCATCCTGCCAAGTCCATCTTCATACATTCCATTCATGGGATTAGCTTGAGATCTCGTTTAAAAATAGAGTGGAAATTTACATTTGTGGATGGATAGCCGAGCCAAATATTTCTACCCGTCAGACAGACTTTTGACTGTAATGCGGTAGCAGGCCACATACAGTTCTCTTAAGCGGACGAATTTTTTTAATAAAAACTTATTCAGAGCAAATTGTCATGGAAATTTTAATACTACGCCCATTCTCCTTTTATATCTGTGCCATTTTGCTCCTTTGTCTGGAAGGGATCCAGTCTGAGGAAATTAATAATGGGGTAAGCACAATTACAATTTTAAAATTTATTTCTCTTAAGTTTCATTTCAATTTTGATTTTTAGCACATTCCATCTATTTTTTTCCAGAATCCCGAATGTGATGGCTACCTTGCTGAAGAAATACAGGGATTACATGCCCGGATAACCTTATTGGAAGCAGAAAATTCCCAGTTAAAAAACAAGAACAGGTTCTGGCTCCAAGAGCACCATCTCCACCAAGAGTGTCAAAACGAGCTCAATTGGCTCAGGACATCCTACACCGTCAACAATAACTGGGACACGGAGCTCCACTTTGCTGTTAACCGAAGGGAGTTGGGCACAGTGAAAGGGCTTCTCGACTCAGGCGCCTACATAAATACCCGAAACAGACTGATGGAAACTCCCCTCATCCGAGCAGGCCAGACAACAGATCTCATCATGACAAAGTATCTTATCGAAAATGGGGCGGATATTTATGCCAAGGACGTTGGGAACCGGACATTCCTCCATAATCTGGTGGCGGATGAGACCACACTGACCCCCACAGAATTTCACGAGATTTCTGAATATCTGATTGGGAAGAATATGAGCAAATTATTTAATATGCCAGGATGGACCGGGGTCAATACGGCAATTATGATGGCGGTTAAGAACATTGTGGTCCAACCAGCCACCTTGGAACTTCTTTCAAATGGAGGGGTGGACCTGAACGAGGTGAGCACCGAAGGGGACTCCATTTTTGTGTATGCTTTGTTGGGGCGGCGTGACAAGACAGTTTTGGAGGAGTTGGTCAAGCTCGGTGTGAACTGGAGGACGCTGGACCAATTTAAGAGGAACTTGGTCCACGCTGCGGCAGCGTATTGTTACCCGGATGGATTGAGATTCCTGCTGGAGTTGGGACTGGACAAGAGTTTGCAGGATAATTGGAATGATACTCCCCTCCATCTGGCTGTGCTGTTTGGGAGGGAGCGGCTGTTGGAGACGGTGAGGCTGCTGGTGGAGAAGGGAGCGGATCCTAAAATTCGGAATAAGAGGGGAAAGACTCCTTTAGAAGAGGCACTACTGAGGGAGGACATGAGCGATAAGGATGAAGTTACTAAATACTTGAGGGGGCAGTGATTTAATATTTATAATTTATTTAGCAATCAGTAGGAAGGCCACATAAATATTATTGGAGATAAGCATGATTTGTTAATGATGATAATAATGTGATGTTGAAACGAAATAAATTTTGATAGAACGAGATTTTAACAACGTAGTTGATGAGGAGCATGGTAGCATTTTAATCAGCTTATTTTACTTCAGAAATCACCATTTTTACTGTTGGGTTTACAATTTTATAAGTTTACAAGTTTATAAACAGTATGTACAACGCATATAATATAGTTTACGTATAAAATTGTAAAATCATATAAAAACCAGTTGAACAATAGTGTTAGTAGATTTATTTATTTATTAATGTCACCGTTTGTAAAACAGAACCTTGTGTACTGTAATGGAAAGACAATAAAGATTCAATTCAATTCAATACAATTATAACTTAAATCATTCCAGGGTCAATTTATTATAAGAATTATTTTCTTCCCTTTCCATTCAATGTTCAAGACGAAGCCCCTCAAGGCTCCTCAAATGGCAAAACCTTTGTTTTCCTTCTTGGAACATTGACCACACATTCCTTTAACTGCTTCACTGCTGTCTTCAAAAACAGGTAAATAACTGTCCACGACTCTACAGCGAAACCCAGCAGAGCCACCAAAATTCCAACTCCTCAGACAGAAAACAACACGAGAATATTCCCAGACATGCTAGGGGCGTTGAATCCATTAGCCTCCTTTAAACTATCATCAGTTCTATTACCAATTTCTTCATGCCCATGCCTGCCTAATTTCGCGACATGCCCCACCACGTATCTATTCCACCATTCAAGAATACCGGATGCCTCCACCCCCTTCAACCTCTTGTATAGGGTATTACATGCCATGAAGCCCCGGATAAACATCCCAAGTCTCTTTACAACCAGCGGTGCTCCTCCAACAAAGACGTTCGGGTTTCTTCGCCGTTTCAACTCAGCGACCATTTCTATTGCGTGAAACTCGTTGGTGACGACCGCCGTTTTGTTACATTTTTCGAGTTGTTCAATCGCCGACCTCCCAAAAATTTGGACTAGCTCTTGGCGCACCTCTTTCTCATTCTTCTCCATTGAATTATTCACTAAGCTAGATGTCAACTCAAACTGGAGGAGCGCCTCCTCCGCTTTTTTTATGAAAGTGAAGAAGACGTTTCCGATACCGGTGAAATAAGCTTCAACCTTTCTTACAACCGATCGAATACGTAACGCGTATAATTGATTAGCCTTTGCAAAACATTCTCCTGTGTTCTCCATAGCTGGGGACTGATCGTTATAGTTTGTGAATACGAGGCAATGCCCATTCTCAATAGAGTTATTGCATCTCAAATCAGCGAGGATCTCAGTTCTCGATCTGTCCGACCTGCAAATCAAATTTCTTACGTCCAGCTCCCCAGTCACAAACAAGTCGAATTTATGCTCCACCAATTCACTAAAAGTCGTATAAGGGAGCTCCCCCACCGGCATGATAAGCTTGTAGACATTATCGTTTTTATACGCATTGCTCAAGATGATCCCAGCGAAGAGGGCAGTTGCGCCAACGAGTCGGGTGGGATTGAGCTTAAGAAAGGCTGGTTGGAATGGGTCGCTCTGCTCCACGAGAATCTTGTAAATACTGAAAGTTCCATTGTAAACGTGAATTAAGTAAAGCATCACTTTTGCTCGAATTGAATCCTCCATGTTTCGTCCAGGATGTTATGCGGAAGGAAGAATTAGGGCTGATTTGAAGTTTTGAGGTACCAAAAAAATGGGGATGGGTTCAACGCCCCGGACATGATGTCGGGCAATCTTCTTGTGTTGTTTTCTGTCCGGGAAGTTGGAACTACGGTGGCTGTTCTCGGTCTCCTTGTAGAGTCGTGTGACGTATTTATCTATTTCTTAAGACTGCAATGAATTTACTAAAGGAACGTGTGGTAGGTTTTGTAAACAAAGCAACAAAAGGTCCTGATAAATGTTAAATTATATGATTTTTTGTTGTTAAATTTGATGCGTCAAGTTGGATCTACGTAATGCTTGCTCGTGGAGTGATAAATTCTAATTTCCCTACATGTGATGGAATATTTAAGGACCTGGTTAACTACCACATGCAATTTTTTAAACATAACATGGTCCTGGTCCTAGGGTAGGTCAGGTTTGGTTAGTTTAAAGTCGTACCAAGATACAATTGGAAATTTTCCGGTTTTGTGTAGGACGCCTATAGGGTCATGTCATGTGTCATAAGTCCCTACATTTAAAAATTAAGAATCGTGAATGTGGTCGTACAACTAAAAAGTAATTGTGATGATGTGGGGATGAAGCATACAAAGATTTCAATTCTAATTAAAGATATCAATGAGGTCCTACATATGAAAAGTGCAAATTTTAGGTTAGCTTACGCTTAGCCTTTAAATTGATTTAGGACAGGGTAAATTAAAATCGTACGAGGGTACAATTAAAAAATTTCCGGTTTTGTATAGGACACGTAATTCTTTTAATTGTGAATTGAATTAGGCATAAGTACCTACATATAAAAATTATGAATTGTGAAGCTAGTCCTACATCTCAAACGTTTACAGTTGTGATGTGGAGATGAAGTTTGACATTTTACAATTTTAAATACAGATGTCAATGAGGTCCTACATATTAAACGGGCGAATTTAGGGGCAGATGATAATAATGTCCTACACATAGAACTTTTTACATTTTACATTATAGAACATTTTATCGATTTAAAAGACTAATTATTTTAGCTTTAGGAATGTATGACAAAAACAAAAAAAAATGACAAACATTTGTTCCTTTCATTTCATTACATTTTATTTAGGACAGAAAAAAATCATCAATCATTTTGTTTGTAATAAGTAAATTAAAAATTAATTCATAAGAAACAAAATAGGACACGCAAACGATTGCATTACACAAAATTCATTGTTTAAATGCTACGTGCCCTACAAATTTAAGCACATTTAACCCTATTCATTTTCCTTCTTCGCCCTGTCCTTCACCACTTTGTTCCCAGTTTCTTCTTCTCTTCCCTTTTCTCCTTTCGCTTGTTCTTCTCTTCCTTCTTCCCTTTGCTCATTTTCAAGCTGGCCTACACAAACAATAAAAATCGTTCAAAATATTAAATACTAGTCCTACCCAAACTAAATAGCTATCATACTCAAATGTAATCATATTTTGGATGATGTATACCATCTTTGCAGTCAACTCTTCAAGTTTTTTTCTTCGCAGTCGCTTCTCACACTTTTTCATGTGTCCTAACACCTTCAGCCTGTCATCGTCAGTAAAGATGCAGTCCTTGCAGAAAAACTTTTTTCTTTCACCAATTGCTTTCTCCTGAGCAGTCCTTTGTTTCATCACCTGCTTCAAATTATCGTCCTTGGAAGAATTCTTTTTTGCTTCCTTCCCATCTTTGTTCATGCTGGACTACACAAACAAAAAATTTTGTTGAGTGGAAATACGTAAAAATAGTCCTACACAAGGTAAATCAAATTCTTCAATGGCTTTAACCTTGCCCTCAGCAGTAGTCAATACTGCGGTCCTAGAAATCCTAACCTTTTTCTTGACTGGCTCTTTCTTCAGAGACTTCTTTGCCTTGGCCGTACCGTGGTCCTTGTCCAGTTTCATTTTCTTCGGTTTTGGCTCATCCAGGGCTTCGTCAGGAGTTTCTTCGTTAGTGCTCTCAGGTTCATCCACATCATCACTTGGCCACACGCGAACTAAATAGTCAGTAAAGACATCCCGCTGAAACAAAAAAAATCATATTGGAATCCATTAATAAAATTGTGTAGGACTCCATTAATAAAATTGTGTAGGACTCCATTAATAAACTTGGGTAGGACTATTAATAATGTGTATAAAAAAGCAGTATAAACATATACCCTTATTCAATGTACTTTCTTACCGTCAATCTATCTTGTCCTAATAATCCTCTCCAGTAGTGGGGATTCTCGGTCGCCTGCTTCAGGATCGTCTCAAATACCTTTAGGGCTTTTTGCTGAGGCACAATACTGTTGCTAGCTGCAACGAAGTTAGCAAACCCAATACAAAAATCTTTAATACTTTGCCTTATGGGCAACGCCATGGTTTTAATTGGCACGGAGATAAGAATGGCCGCCATTTATGGGCAGTTACTACAGGTGGCTACTTAATGTAGGACTTGGTAGTATAGGACCACAAAACTTGGGAAGATCTTTTAAATGGCAGCACGTCACCCACGAATTCCAAAGAGCAAATGATTCAGAAAAATGTGATGGCAGCCCTTTTTATAGCCCGAAAAAACTGAAGAGGGGTATGGTTGAAATAAACGCAATGAATCAAACGTTCAAACGTAGCTGAAAGCTAGTATAGCGATTAGTTTGGACATCTGTCTGTCCGTCTGTCTGTACCCACGATAACTTTAGAACGCGTGTCCAAATTTCGTTCAAATTTTTGATGTAGCTAAATAAATTTTGCATGTAGGTATAGATCGTTGATAGTAATAACGGTATTGCATTTGGAGGGAATCCGATCACTGCATGGGGTCAATGGTCAAGGTCAATAATTTTTTCATTGACGAGGTATATTGAGTCGGGTATCAAAAGAAAGCATTTAAACGGCTGAGTTTAGCAAGCTATGTTAAGTTTCTGTCCGTGTGATAATCACTAAAAAATCATTGCTTAAAGTATTAAACTTGGATTTTTTTTTCGCAATTTTTAACTTTTAATTGCAAAATGATCACTATATCATTCGTATTATTCAGTAGTTTTGATTTCAGCTACGTTTTTCTATTAATTATGATCAATGTATAGTTTATTGCTTTATGGTTATTCATCACGCATACCTTTCGACAGTAACAAAATGGACACTAACTCTACCTATAAAAGTTATACTATGCGTATAACGATATGCTACTGCGACAGTGCCACTGGATTTTTGGCCGGATGTTGTGTTTGAGCAGGAGCTATGGGACATATGCATGTGTAGAATTATCTTTAGTCACGCCACTCTTCTTTATTCCCTTTTCTGGTGAGCGGATTTGTTTGGATGGATATAGCGACTAGACTAGCGATAGTTTCGCAAAAATTAAAAATGCATTGCTACGTACTATATGATTTACCAACACTTCGTGTAGTTAAACTTTATACCGCCGGTCTGTCTGTCTAGGGGCACGATAACGTCCGCAGTTTTGCCATTTTAAAAAGAGTTCGACGGATTTCAGCAACGTAATTCTATTAATTAGGATAAATTTTTTTGTTTACAAAGAAAATAAAAAATATTAATGATGATTTCATCTGCGCATAATATTTATAGAATCCATCACATACCGGGAGATTCGAATTTCGAATTTCATGTTCCACAAGCAAGCACTACGTAGATCCAAATAGAATGTGATATTATCATCTAATTCAACATCTGACTTTGCAACGACCGAAACATTTAGCAACGCATGCTGTTCCTTTGTTTAGAAAATCCACCAAAAAGTTTTTTAGTAGCTTCACTGCTACCCTCAAAAACAAATAAATATTTCCCCACGACTCTCCAAAGAGACCCAGCAGAGCCACCAAAATTCCAACTCCCCAGACAGAAAACAACACGAGAATATTCCCAGACATGTCAGGAGCCTTGAACCCACTTGCTTCTATTGACCTCTCATTAGTTCCATCACTAATTTGGTCAAATCTGTTTCTACCTAATTTCGCGACATGCATCACCACGTACCTGTTCCACCAATCAAGAATACCAGATGACTCCACCCCCTTCAGCCTCTTATATAGGGTATTGCAAGCGATGAAACCCCGGAGAAACATCCCAAGTCTCTTCTCAACCAGTGGTGCTCCTCCAACAAACACGTTCGATTTTCCTCGCCAATTCAACTCAGCGGCCATTTCTATAGCGTGGAACTCGTTGGTGACGACCGCCGTTTTGTTACACCTTTCGAGGTTTTCAATGGCAGACTTGTCAAAATTTTGGACCAATTCTTTGTGCAGCTCCTTGTCATATCTCCTCATGGAATTTTCCACTAAGGTAGACGTCAATTGAAATGGAAGCAACCTTGTCTGATTTCTTATGAATGTGACAAAGTTGCTACCAATCCCGGTAAAATAAGCTTCAAGCATTCGAACCACCGATCGTACACGAAGTGCATAAAAGTGATCGTAGTTATCATAGCATTCCCACGTGTTCGCCATGTCAGGTGACAGAATTGTATAGTTCGTGAAAATGAGGCAATGTCCATCCTCAACCGAGCTATTGCATTTTAAATCAGCGAGTATCTCAGACGTTGATCGGTCCTGCCTGCAGTTAAAGCTTCTAAAATCCAACTGCCCAGTAACAAATATGTCAAAGTTATGCTCTACCAACTCACTAAAGTTTGTATACGGGAGCTCCCGCACCGGCATGATTAGCTTGTAGACATTATCGTTTTTATATGCATTGCTCAAGATGATCCCAGCAAAGAGGGCGGCTGCACTCACCAGTCGTGTGGGATTGAGCTTGAGAAAAGCTGCTTGGAATGGGTCGCCCTGCTCCACGAGTATCTTGTAAATATTGAAAGTTCCGTTGTAAACATATCTCAAATAAATTATCACTTTTGCTTTTATTGAATCTCTCAGCTTGCTTCGAGGTAGCTTTGCGGAAAGGATCATTAAGCCTGCAAGTGTCATCGGCACGAGTAATATTACCAGAAATATGAAGAACCAGATATCTCTCTTGTACACCGAAACAAGTGCCATAAATTGTAAACCTTCTGGGGGCGGCCTCCCACAGCTCACCCACTGCAGGGATTTGCTCGGCAGTGAGAACGTGATTGGAGCCGTTGATAACGATGGAGATGCTTCTGGAGCTTCCAAAAACTCTAACCAAAGCATCGGAGGACGAGAGAAACTCAATAACTCTTTCGTAGCCAAATCTACAAATGTCTCAATATTGTCGCAAGCATTAGAAGAATCCATGTTACTCCCATTTCCTAAAACAGAGCGAATTAACCGACTGTGGCCAATGTAGAGGATGTCGACGGCTTGTTCATGTAAGATGACGTTAGTGTGCATATTTGGCTCGTCGCTGGATTTGAGTTCATTGCACATGAATAAATGCTTCACAAATTTGTCTTGACGGGAAAGCCATTGAACGGACTTGTGTCTATCATCGACAATTACACCATCCACCCCATATTTTACAATTTCCATCTCATTGTAATCCTGCGGCAAGCAAATTGACTGCTGAAGACATTTTTGAGGATCGAGCTCGCCGATTAGACGCAAATTGACTCCTTTAGGATTGAATCCTTTGTGTCGCGAAACAACGAAAATTCTGTTAATTACATTTGTGAATTTTCCTCCTCCACCGTCCCCCGTTCTAACAACTTCTCCAACAAGTCCAAACTTCCTAGACAACCCAATACGGGCCCATGCTGCAACTCCGTTCATCCAAATCACCGGATTCTTCATCGATGTTAACGGTATTGTCTTGAACACGTTCTCGTCTTCTATTAACAAAATGTGATACTCAGAGGCTTCCGATGGAGGCAGCCAAGCATATCCCGTTCGAGCTTCGTTTGGTCTGACCCAAAATTTGTAATGATGTTCAAAATAGAACAAATTCAATGCAGTCATCTCACTTTGTCTTGGCAAAACATCAAAATGGGCCTCACAATTCCAAGGGCGACTGTTGGACGAATAACGGAGAAAATCTATGCTCGTACATATGGCTCTTCCATAAAGCTCCTGGTAATACTTCGAGGGACACCCAGCTTCAATTTCAACAGTTTTATTTTGATATCGCAAACCTGTGATTGACAACGTCACTCCAACGTGGTCATATGGAATGTACACGTAAGTATGGTTGAGTTTTCTGACCCACATTCCACGTCCAACCTGAATAGGGTGGGTGAGCATAACGGGATACTGAAATGGATCGTAGTCCAGCCCGTTTACATTTCGGAGGTGGATCAAACAATTTTTGAATGGTTTGATCATCTCATTCAAATTCCCAATTTTATTGGGCGCTTGATAGGAATTGCGCTTATATTGCAATTTCGGACTTAATGTCATGTGTCCCTTCTCCATCCAAGATAACTTGTGGAGTTTACCATCTTTAAAGAATCGTTTAGTCTTTCTATCAAGGCAATAGCGAAACATACCAGATATGCTAGGAGAAATAGATAGAAGCCAAAGCAAAGGCGACTCTCGAATTAGCTTTAGAACTTGCTGACCAACCGATCCACCTTCTTCCGATTCGAGCTCGACTTCTGGAGATATACAAAGTTTCCATTGGAGCTCTTTACCCTGATCCACCGCAATCTTATTGGCATTACTGCCACTTCGAAGTGTTAGCCAAACGAATGAGACACAAATTCCGTAAAATTGAAAACGCCTCATTTTGTGCTGTTGATGCTGCTGCCGAAAGGTTTTAAAAGCGGCCAGTCCTGTATCTGTTACAATATCTTTTCAAACGCAGTCAAGAAATTAGAGGTTGCTAGAAGAACACATGATCACAATCGCCTTGGGGGGTGATTAGAGCAAGATATCCTATTGCTGTGTGATTTAGGTGTAGCGAGCAGGTACAAAATTGCGTTTTGCATTCGAAAACTATTTAAAAATTATACCTAAGCACCTGACTGGCACCAGTGTATATATTTGTACCCGTTACAGGCCGGTTTCCACATTGCGTTTTGCCACCCATATACCTTTTTCCTCACCTTTGCGACCTTTAGGTGAAACGCAAGTTATTAAAAACGTGCGAGCAGTCGTCTGTCTGTCTGTCTGTGGACACGATAACGTCCGCAGTTTTGAGATTTTTAAAATCTTCCTTCTGTCATTCTCAATTTTTTTAAAAGTTAGGAATCGAGTTCGTTAACCAGCACTACCGGTTTATATTGACTCCAGAATAAAGCCAAAAAGTGACCCAACCCGGTCCAAATTTTGAGAAAAAATACTGATTTGTTCAGACTTTAAAGAAAATTACAAGTACGACTGTCAAACATCTTGGTCCAACTTTTCGTTGTCATAGCAACCAAACATATGGGCTATTTATCACAAATCTCAGTTTGCTTACATATTGGGTTTCTATGGTAGCACGGCGCTTTTATTGCATAAAATTGTAATTTTGTAAAATGTTTA
>JAQGAG010001136.1:0-11072 GCA_034696835.1 Lepidocyrtus lignorum
TTTACAATTTTTTTCAAACGGTCGGGTTTGAAATGTTTTCTTCAGGAAACGTTTTGGTTGATATAAATATTTAGTATCATCATCATCTTTATTTTTATCTTCTGTGTAGTATATTTGTTCTAAGATAATTAGTCAAAAATATTTAATAAGTTTTAGGATGACACGTGTTTAGGGCAGGAAAACACAAACCACAAAATAAAATGCAACGGGAATATCTAGGTATTACATGAGTGCGTTGTGCATGCATCGAATGCATTGAACAAAATTGCATTTTCCGTTGTTTCTGAACGCTAAAAATACCTAACGTGGAATTGGCATTAATTGTCTACACTCTTTCAAGACGCTTTATGAGGGGTAAGAATATGGCAATGAAACATCGGTTGAAATTCGGTGATTCATATTTCATGTTCCAATCCAATCTTTATCTAATTTTCATGATTCCTCAGCCACGTGTAAGAGTAATTCCAAACTATAATATACGTTCTATTATAGTTTATATAATTAGTCAATGATATCATTCCCATCATCACCTTCATCTTCCATTGTTCCAAGAAGAAAACGCTATAAAAACCAGCACAAATGCATTGTCTTACGCTTGTTTGTAAGTAACTCAATGTTTTCTGCATTGAATTCTGTCCTACCATATAACATAAAAATACATTGAATTTTGCTAATAAAATTATTGAAATGACACGTCATCTATTTTTGTCTCCAACCGACACTCCACTCCGCCATTTTGATTATTGTAACTTTGTAAGGTGAAGAAGCTACAAACCTGGTTGACATTTACTAGACAGTTCCGATATTTTTTTGTTGAATATTTTTCCTTGATTGTTTTTATCATCCTGAAGTTTATTTTTAAAGTTTCGAAATGAAATTCTACCTGATTTTATCTGCCCTCGTGGTAGGATCTTTTGCTTCTTCGGTATATATGGATCTAAAAGGTCAAAAGAAGGGGGCACAGGAAGGTAAACTTAATCAGATCCGAGAATACTGATTTTATATAGTGTCCCAATTAACAATTTTAAAGTAATTGAAATGAAATGGTGATATCCTCACTTTGTGAAATATAGGAAGGAGCTTTGGGAGAAGCATGGATGATGGTGAACAGGGAAAAGAAGGGTCTGCGAAGTCTACACAGCTCTTTTCGGACCATATTCCCTTTTACCTAACACCCTTGAACTTGACACCCGGAGAGCTCAAAGCGTTTGCTGGTCACTCTTTCCAATTCATCAAGGCCAAGTGTCCTGCCGTTCCTCAAGGGAAAATTGACAGTTTGGGGAAATATGTCGCTAAACTCATATCCCAGGCTGATCCGAAACCCGAGAGGTCTGCAGTTGTAACCGAGCTGATTGCCAACCTTGCCAAGTGTAGCAAGAACAAGGTCACAGAGGCAAATACGCCCACCAGTGAAAATTCAGATAGTTTCTGGAAAAGATATTTCGGTTCTATAATGGTAAACTGTAAAAATTAATCATAAGGCATGCGTCATCATAAAATGGCGTCAGGTTAGCTTATGGGTTTTTCCATTGGTCTTGGTTTATGGTTTAGCTTCAATATGACATCGAGATCGTGATATCCTCATAACTTCACCAAGAAGCGAAAATTAAATCATTATTTTTTTGAAATCTTATGGTTTTTAGTCCGTTGGTACCAGGAAGGACGGAGATGGCAAGGAGTCAACCCCCACTCCAACAGAAGCAGGTTCTGATGATGAGGTGACTGTGACTCTTCCTGCACAAACCGGCTACTACATTCCAAACATTCACTCGGTTTTCTGGACGGATTCTGACCCTGATAGCGAGTCCACCCCCACCACCTCTTCGTCATCGTGGAATCCATTTAAATGGTTTGGAAATATCTTCAACTCCATGAGGGAATTCACAGCTAAGCTTTTCGGACTCGGTCCAGAGGCTACTCGGGAGAGACGAGATGTGTTGAATGAAGAAGAAACTAAGGTGGATCAGGGAACTGAACAAAAATCCATGGTTGATGATATGGTTAAGCTTATGGCGAACCCCATGGAGGCACAGGATGCCTTCATCCAGTTATTTGATAACTTATGCCGAATTTATTGCCGAAGTTGTCCCAATGTCTTCCCCCCAACTAACTTCAAAGCTGCGGCGAAGGAACTCCTTCAATTCATTTTGAAGGATGAAAGCGGAAGTAAGTTGGCCGCTCAGCATTACCTTGATACTGCGTTCTTACAGGCATTAAATGACTGTTGAAATTTTAATTATGATGATACTTGGTACTTCAGAGCTATATGTATCTGATCTGATATAAATATTGGAAATAAATTCATGTCAATTTATGTTTCAGTTGGATTTTGTAATAACTTTTTTAATGCATTGTAGAATTATTTATAAAGGTAACAATTTCTCACGATTTTGTGAGCAACAATCTTTAACTTACTTTCATATTCATATTTTAACTTACTACTATTATATAACACATATTTTTGCATTTTAATGGCTGACTTGCAAAGGCATACTTAACTTAACCATGTTCGGAGATGGCCTAGAATTTGTTGACGAGCTGCATGAAGCGCTGGAATGTCGCTTGGGGCATCAGGATACATATTTGCACAATGTGCCGTGCCTGTATCGCATACAGTCAAATGTCATTCATAAGTTTCAAACTATATTTGTACCGCTAGTACTAAAAGGTGTGATAAAATATGGTTTATAAGGTTTTAAATAAATAAAAACCAATCATATAAATATAATACACATACCGTCAATAAATATGACTACATTCTCGGAACTGGTTTGATTTTGTGACGTAATTCCCAGCTTGTGCCATGGGTCAATAGAACCATTGACGAAGATGACCCGTGTGACCTGGATATGTCTGGCTCCGTAAAAAGCATTCGTCCATTTGATAGCGTTTTCAAGGAATTTTTGATCGTATCTGATAATTAACAATGAGAAAAATAAATTGGTGTAATAAAATTAGAAAAAATAAGCCATCGGGCTTTTCAGCATCATTATCAGTTATCAGTGATGCAACAGTTATATAATGTGTAAATTCATGCATGTATTCGACTTTGAAGACTTACTGTTGTCCGTAAACATCTTTGCAGAGCCTGATGGAGTACTCTACTGGAAAATCCTTTCCAAAAGGTTGATCCTTCAGATCGGACGACTGGAAGAATCCAAACTCATTGCATGTTTGATATGTCCCTATATTTTTATTTTTATTTGAATAAGATGAAGTTGAATGTTAGATCACATACTAATACATCATTTAGTACATCATTTAGTATTGTTACATTGTCTGTCTGTGGCGTAGTAGGCTAAATTTGGCAATAATAACATAATGAAAAATAGTTAACTTTCTTACATTGTCGCTCCCCGCTGGCAGCAGAGCTATCCCACGTCGTTTGTTGCATGTCCTTTACGGAGTTTGCGTACTTGAAATCAGTACAATTCCTATCACTTACTGATAGCATTAAGTCATTAACTTTTCCAAAGCGCTCGAAAGCCGTGGTTTCGGTATCTGATGATACCATGATATCACATAAAGTTTTGATGGTAATATTAGCTGTTTTGGAGCCCTCGAAAGCGCGGTTGTCCTCGTTGTACTGGACAATGCCCATGAAATTTCCAACTAGCGTTTCGAACAGCGATGCCACATCCTTTTGGTTAGAACCCTCGAAGTCATCGCATAATCTGTCAAATAGGAGCATGCATTCGTATTTCAGGTCAGTGTTTATTTGGGCCTGTGCCACTAGGTCTGGTAATGTAATGCCATTATATAACTTAAATGAATGACAATTTCAAAAGTTTCTTGTGCCCTTACTTGAAGGTTTTGCGAATCATCCACCAACCAGTGCGTCTACGCAATAGCATTTCAGTGCTCTTGACAGCCTTCTTAATTGCATCATTACATTGAGGATTTGTCGCATCAATCGAGTCTCGTACTACCCCGAGGTAGTCTGGAAAACGAAAAATACAGTGAAAAATTATAAGATATTTATAATTGGTAGAGGGGAAATGTTATTTGGACAACGGACAACCATGTTAATGGCAATGTACATGTAAGCTTCACATGTTAGTTGTGTTACATACATACCCACAAAATCTAACTGCGCCAACAACGGTGCAGATGCGGAAACTGCGGCGTGAACAAGATGAGGATATTTCATTCTATACCAAGCTGCTAGACTTCCTGGATAAGAACCTCCGAAAGCAACCCATTTGTTATCCTATAATTAAGTCATAAAAATTGAATTTATCATATATGTTCCTGATCGAAACAAAGAGGTAGGTTTTTGGAACAAAGCCACTGATTTAAACGCGACGAGGCGATAATTTCAGATTTGACAAGCTTTTAGTAAAAGCCTTTTACTCACCGTCAAATTGTATTTGTCTTGCATGGCCACAGTGAATGACGCTAAGTCTGCTAATGCTTGCTGACTGCTTAGGTACTTCAAGCTTTCCAACGATAAATCCCTGAAAATTTACACCGGTTAAAAAGGAAAATTAAAAAACCCGGTTTTACAAACTTGACCTACCTATTTCTAATTTTCGAGAAAGAAGAGTAAAAATCTATCTTACGGTAAGGGATGTGATTTTCCATAAAAACGATGCTCCACTTGGAAGCACAAAGCGTTCAACTCCTTAGCATAAGTAATCCAAGCCCCATTCGTCATCCAGATATCTGTTGCTTCTCCCTCCCCTCCAATCATCAAGAACACCGGTCCTCCGGGCTTATAAAACTCGTCGTTTACGTAATATCGCTGTCGACAATTTCGAAAAAATAAAGAATTTAGCCTTTTCATTCATGACAAATGTCAAGATTTCACATCAACTTCAAAGCATACATTTTGTTCACGGAATTCGGAAAGATGTACTTTACTCTACCTGCTTCCAAGTACGCGTATCAACAGGGGTGAAATGATCCAAAGTCTGATCAAACCATAATGTCGAAACCTTGCTCGGATTCCCAATAGAATTATTCAAGGGATTTTTATGTAGGTTCCCTGCTTCACGGTGGAAATACAGTTTCCCACGGAAAAAGTGTTCCGAGCCATGATTTTCCCTTCGATTTCGACTGTGCTTTCGGCAGTTAATTAAACTGATGCAAAGGGCGAAACCAAGTAAAAGTAGAAGTGACTTCATTTTGTAATCTTCTATGGAAAAGTTTGAAACTATGATGCAAAAATTGTAAATTTAATGGCAATGATATGGGTAGTGCTAGTTGACTTGGCTGACTATTCAGCTACTGACAGTGTGACAGTGTCAGTCTGACACTGGCCGTCTTGTATTTATACAGAGAGCAGGAAACAGATAACTAGAGCTATGAATTTTTGCTTTTTATGCTCTACAGATGTCTACATACATGATAGCATATCATCGTACCGTATCATATTTACAATTCATTACAGAAGATTGGACAAGGGAGAATATACTGACATCGCTGCGCTGTCCTTCCAGTATATACCTATATTCCAGTCACTCCATAGTCCAGATAGATTGACGTATGAGTAAGATTCAGCAAATATGAAAATTAAGATGTAGCTTGAAAGAAATGGCACAAGTATATACACAAAGAACACTGAAGCATGAATAAGAAAATATGATTTGTAAAGCGCTACTACTGGGTTCCTCGTGAAGGCAGTATTATGCATGCATTCTCAAGTTCTACCTACATTAATCTCTATCCACCAACAACCAATATTTTTTCCCTGATAAGAAACGCAGGAATCTGTCATCTCATCATACTACTTATGATTCTTGCCGATGTGAACTATCAGTATTTAAAAGGTTAAAGGTCTGATAAATTGCAGGACTATGGGAAGTAATAGCAAGATGAAGATGAGAAAATATTTTTTGACAAATGCTCGAGAATAAACGTAATACACAAAGAAAGCAAAAGTATTTCTTTCGGGTTCTTTATTCAGAGTCATATAGTAAAATACATCATTCAGTTACGTTACAATCATCTTAACAATACGGTTTAACATAGTAAAATGTCAGCAAATTAAAAGGGATATGAAGAAACGAAAGATAGACATTTTTATAAATGAACAGAGATAATTTTTAGTATTTAGGTAATTTAACAATTCATAACAATAACACATATAAGAACTGAAACTATAAGTATTAATCAAATTTTGATGTTACAATTTTTGTACGCAATCGAAATTCATGAAACTGAACAAACAATAAAAATTCATTAGAACAAAACATTAAGTGACACATGAGATTTTTAAGGGTAGATTTGATTAATATTTAGGAAATTTTTAAACAAGTGAACAGCACATAGAATGAGATAGAATACTAATTTTTGTGCCAGATCGATGCAGAACAATCTGCATGAAATTCCATGAGAAGTGGACAAGTGAAGACAGAGAAAACTTAAATTCATTTTAGATGATTTTAACTTAGCTTCATTTTCTCCAGGAATTAAACATTAGACTCGCCAAGAGGAGCCGCTGTTGCTCCACTTGTTCCCGAAACTGCTGCATGTTTCCTCCTGCCACCGCGTTTTCCGTTTCTTTTCTGACCTTGTCCAATGCTTCCTTGCTGAGGTGGTGACTGCAGAGTTAGTTGGTCTACGGCTGCAACACTCTCCTCGAGAGAATTTCGTTTTGATAATGACAAAGACACAGGGTCTGGTGAATCTTCTTTTTGACTCGTCGTTGTCGTTGCTGTAGCTGCTGAAGCTGAACCATTGGCGTTGGTGTTAGGAGATGGAATTGCATTTTCATTCGACTGTTGTTGCTGCTGCTGCTGTTGTTGTTGATATTGCACCGAGTTTTTCGGAGCATTTTTTATAACTTTTACTTTAGCACCGTATCCACCTCCTACTCCGGGGGGCATTGGTATAACTTTGGAGACATTGCCTACCGCCTTCGTTCGTCCTTCACGGAATACTAACCTCTGATTAACGTTTAGATATTCAGGGTTCTTAATGAATTTGAAGTGAACAACAGCCTTATCGCCAGTTCGTAAACATTCTCTGGACATTGATAGTATCGATGCGGTTTGTCGAATACTTCCACAATGAACTGTAAATACAACAAATATATTTTTAATACTGTCGACGCAAATATTTACTAACAATAATAAGTACGCTAAATATTAAAGGCGTCATAAGTAGATGATTCATACCCATTGCTTGATAACGAGCGCTGATAGTAGTAGGATGATGAAGAACTAAAATTTCAGCTTCGAATTCGCAACATGCTGTTGGATTTAAGCTTGGTGAGACTAATACCATTCCTTTACGGATGTGTGAGCGCTTTATCTACGGGTTTCAACGAATCAAAAATACACAAGAGATGTTAGATTTCGAAATAATTTATGAAGATTTAAACTGATTTCTAATATGCACACGGTGCGATAGATACTATAAACGTAATTATACCTTTTTAAGTGAAAACGATGCCGTTTGACCTGCACGCACTTGCTTCACTGGCATTCTCTTGCGATGTATTGATTTTATCGCGATTGGCTGAAATTTTCCCAATGGATCCGGTCCTAGTAGTAGAACGTCATTCAGAGTGATGGTGCCTTTTAGACATGTACCACTGACAACTGTTCCTACTCCAGGAACTGAGTAAGTGTCATCAATAAGAAATTCGGCTGGATCGTTTGCAGAATGCTGAGATCTCGTCGTCAGCAAATTCATAAACATTTTCAAGAGGTTTAGATTTTCTCCTGTGACGTTTGAAACCTGAAAAACTGGGCACAGCCTAAACACAAAATAAGACAATAATTAATTATAAATATTTAATAAATAAACTACATGTTCAACAAGCCAGAGTACTTTTTCTTTTAAAGTTTCATTTTCGCGGAACCTACCTTTCGGAGACAAAATTAGTAGCTGATAGTACCACATCATCGGCTGTCTTAACTATAACCGGAACTTTCCTACACCCAGGGGACTTCAGAACTTTGACGAGAAGCTGTAACGTCTCTTGTAGTACATTAGATGGACACATGTCAATTTTTGTAACTACTACAAACACAGGCACACTTAAAGCCAAGGCTAATCCTAAGTGTTCTTTTGTCATCCCGACAACCCCTGCATTAGATCCCACCTGTATAGGAAAATCAACAATCACATCAGAGTTAGACTTTTCGACTTTTGGTTCAAGAAAATCTACATAGGTACATTATTGTAAGTCGCCTGATATTCACTTACCATTAGCATTCCAAAATGAGGAGCATGACCTGTCATTCCTGTGTAAAACAAATCATATTCAATATTCAACAATAAAATTATATTCTGAAATTTATAAATGCCAAACTTGAGCGTGTACACCTTACTATTAATATGATAAAATTGTTGTTATATACCGAACACTGTAGTTTTCAAATATCTCTCGTGGCCGGCAAGATCAATGAAAGTAATGACTTTCGATGACTTCTCGCATATATGAATCCAATCTAACGAACCATGTTCAGCCTTATTGACAACATTTCCTAAAAATAATGACATTACACAAATCAAACGTTAATTCAACATTATGACGAACAAGTTTTGGATTGTCTTGATATTATTCAGTTCAAAGTACTCCGATTTTTACGTACCCTCATGATCAAAGCCAAGAATGTCGTTTCCAACAGATGAGGTTCTGGAATATAAAATTAAAGTTTTAAGATCTTTGGTCTTGATTGCAAATTAATATCATTTCAAGTTCTACAGCAAAACCATTGTCATCGCTTTACCTCCCAGATTCCATTTCGTGTTTATGGCGAAACAATTTCATTCGTGCATGCCCGCGACCATTATCAAGCTCGCCATGAGTCAGAACTCCCAACAGCGTACTTTTTCCAGCATCCACATTTCCAACAACGGCAACCCTAAAGTTACACAAGCACAAACAAACATTTTAGACTAAATATTCTTGTAATTATATTCTTATTAGAAAAACAAACAGAGATCTGAAAAAAGGTACAGTGGGTCTAGGTACACGAGTAACGTCAACGTGGACCTACCTAATTTCTGTGAAGTCTTGCTCAGGCGCCCTGTGGCGAATCAAGTATTTTGCCGTCAGTTTGTCTGTACCACGAATTCGTAGTTGCATCATGGATGCCTCCAAAGAGTCTGCAATGGACTGCAACGTGGCGACAGAAGCGTCAAAGTCATCTTTCGTCAGTCCTCCTATTTTTTGAAATACATATTATTAGATTAGACAAATATTAAACTTTACGACGTTTTCAGGACAGAAGACAATATTAATTTATATATAATTTTATTATTACCTTCAGATATGTCTCCGACATCAAAAAGAGTCTCTCCATTTCCTTCCTCGATGCGACCTTTGATTATTGCCACAAGTTCATCATACTCCGTCTCGTTGGGACACACCAACATACTCTGAAAAATAATAAGGTTCATTTAAATTCAAGAAGCTGCTCATAGAGGAAATATGCATTTTGCCGACAATAACTAGAGGAGGCAATAGCTCGGTGAGGTTTGGCTCATATTCCATGGGGTATCCTTATTCACTATTGGTTAAAATCAGCCAATGGGATGCAAGGATGCCCCGTCCACTGAGATGGTAATGAATAAACACAAAAAATAAAAGTTTGTGCCCTCAAGTGTGTGCATTTTTGCTGATATCAATGCAAAATGTTAGATCACAACTCCGATTATTATAAACTCATAAGTGAAAATTCAATGTAGTCTTGATTTCCCCGTGTGATGTGAACTTGCTTTGTTGGGGTAAAGCAGATGGAATGTGAGCCAAACTTCACCGGAGCTATGCCTCCTCTTGTTATTGACGGCAAAATGCATGTTTCCTCTATGGCTTACAGCTACGTAATAAACATGTCGATCATCCATTAATTTGATGCCCCAATTCGCATAAGCTGAGGTTTTTTAAAAAACTAATCAAATTTTTAGTTAATCAAAGTAGGTACTTATAGTAATGAGTTTATTACAATCACGAGTCAATTTTATAAGTAATTGGGAGACATGCAGTTGAGATTGTGAAGATATTTGACATTTACAGTCATCTGACACGAGATATTATCCAATTCTTCCTTGATATGAAACTCCTAAATACCAAAACCATTGTTATATAATTGCGTGGGTAGCACAGAGGCACCACTTGAAATCAGTAAAATCATATAAATCATCCCAGTTGACGCTAAGAAATAGGAGAGCGACTAACTTTTCAAATTTTCTTTTGCCAAGAATCAAAATGAATAATATTTTAGTAGCTGGTTTTCTCTTTTCTTCCATGCTAATAAGCATGGCAAGTTCCCAACGACTCAATTTCACGAATCCTATTTTAGACAGAAATTCGGCGGACCCCTGTGTCCTTCATTTAGGAGACTCCTATTATTTAACTCTTTCAGAAAATGGGGAAACCGAGCTAACCGTCTATAAAAGTCCGATATTGACGAGCTTTCGCAATGCAGAGAAAAGTGTGGCACACAAAGCCCGACAAGGTGGGGACTTGTGGGCGAGTGAGATGCACCTTGTCAATGGGGAACTGTACATTTACTTCACCATGAGAGATGAGGGCAACGCTCATAGGATGTACGTAATCAAGGCACAGAATGCGTCCAACCCTATGGGAAATTGGGGTGAGCCAGCAAGGTCCGACAATTGTTCAATTTTACATAAATATGCATAAGTAAACCAACGATGTGAGATTAGTGAAAACACATTAGTGGGTAAATGTAATTTAAAATAAAAAACTAGGTTAATGCCTGACAATGACGATGGAGATGGCATTGATGGGACCGTCATGAATCACAACAACAGGCTCTACTTTCTCTGGGCAACTGGACTTTCCGGACGTCTGGGTATTTGGATTGCCCCAATGAACAACGCTACGAGCGTTTCCACACCAAGGATTCTTTTGAGAGAGCCAAGAGATGAATGGGAATGCCAAAATGGAGGATGTGTTAACGAAGGGCCTTTCCTCATTTATAACAAGAACGTGTCCTACATGGTCTTCTCCGGAAGTAACACGTGGGATCTAGGTTATGCCCTAATTATATGAGTATTGAGACTGGTAAGGATCCGATGAATGTGACTAACTGGATATCCGCTCCTGGACCAGTATTCGAGAGAAATGATGAAGAAGATGTGTATACCAC
>JAQGAG010001137.1:0-11071 GCA_034696835.1 Lepidocyrtus lignorum
TTGTTCACCCAGTTAAAGCATGTTGGTCCTTAATAGTCTCCTGAATGAATATGGATAATGAACCTACCTACATATATCATAAGCATATATAATTTATGCATTCGGGTAATAATGCAACATGAGATTGGTACTTTGCTAATCGACCATCACATCCTTATCAAGGATAACGCTTCTTCATTCGAATAAATTGAACACACTATCAGCCTATCAGCTCACGAAGTGTATGGTATTTACTTAATGCACTTTTCATTTCATACAATGGGCCATCCAATTCTCTCGCATGTATCTCTGGCATGTATCAGCTAAAAGTAGTCACTCACCCTTAGTTAAAAACTCCCACGCACACGCACTTGAACCGAAAGGCAACCTTACACCTTATCTTCAACCTAAGCTGTATTACGAATCGCGATTTCATTGATGGCCGATGTTATCATCAAGCACTGCTTTAATTAAATCAAGTTGCACCTCCACGCATTCTATATTGTCATATTCCCGTTTAAAGTGAATGATGAATAATTTCTAACGAAACTAATCTAGTAAAGGTATTGAATTGAATGCAAAGTGTGACCTTTGCTGATTCCCATAAAAAATTTCCTTCCATGTTTTACCGAAAGTATAGTAAGTATAAAATATTTTGTAATTTACCTAGATAATAGGTAAGTTTAAAAGAATCATCATGAAGGACAAGTTAAAATAGGGATTTATGATGAAGTTCACATTGCCCCGACATCCTCCAGGATTCTACCGAGGAGCCCAAGCCATTTGGTCGATTTGTTCTAGAAAAAGTAGCAATTTACAAATAGTGTGTTCTTCAAAATGGCCAATTTACTAACTTTATTTTGTAAACTACGGTTTACTTTGACTGTGATCTTCCTAGTTCATTTAGTTAATTCATCCCTTCTTGGATTCTGACCTACTCGAGCCATTGAGTAAGTGAACAAAATATTTCCATGAAACAGCCAAATGAAGCTGTTCTAGACCCATCGTCTTATCTTAATCTTATGCAATTATGTATTGATTCCATTCACATTCCACATAGTTCGCGTTTACCCCCACACTGAGGTCGTCCACATGGAAAATTTTTCCAACCACACCTTCATGTGTAAAGCTCGAGAGCCCGTTGAGTTCAACTTCCCGAACACGAACCACTTCGAAATCACACATTACCTTGAAAATCCTGTGGACATCTTCCCCTACATCGCCGTCCTCCGCATAACCCCTCACGTGCCAATGTACACTATCTCAAGCTACTTTAAGATCAACTCAATCAACTGTATATCGAAGAAGTCACGAAGGATCCTCCACTCGTGAGAATATTTTAGTATGTGGGCCCTGACGATGTCAGTATATCCTTCGAGAAGGAACAGAAGAGGCTCTTGTGCTGCAGCAAATCGGGATTGACACCAGTTCACGAAAGATTATTACGAGAACTGAAATTGACATTTTAATATTGAAATTACGAGAAACCAATAAAAATACTAATAATTTCGACATAAGCTAAACTAGTTAAATATTTTGATATAACAATTGCAACAACATTGCAATCCTCCTAATGCATTTTGCAAAATTTAAAAATGCAAAAAAAAATTCAATTTGTGCATCGATACCCATATATTATGTTATAAATTGTGGTTGATCGTTTAAAAAAATTATTTTTATGTGGTAATAAAATTGTTTTACTCTAACTAAGAATTGCTACTATGTACCTGTCAAACAAAATACTATTTATTCCTGGAATTCTATGATAAATTATGAAATGGGCCATATTCAAACTCGTCTTTGAGAATCCTTCCTCCTCATCATTGAGTACGGCCATAGCATAAGTAATACATAATCGCAGTGCCACCGACGAATTGAAAAAGAAAGACATTTTAGTTAGCTAATTGTTCTTTGAACCTCAGTTTAAACCTAATTGTCTTACGCTGGTTGCACTATATAATATACAAACAATGGATATTTTATTGCCGATTCCGACATCAGGCATGATAGTAATAATAATATTCATAAAAATATTTATGATATTAATAGACCATATTGTCAATAAACCCAATTGGTATTGGTATCGGCATAGGATACCAGCCATTTCACATTAGTCATGTCACACACACACACACGGAATGGCACGGTACGTTGGGGCATTAGCTAATTAGAAATTCAAGAAAAATTCATACAAAGTAAATACAAGCGAGCACCCTGAATCTAAGTAGGTAAGTAACCTCAAGTTAGTGAACAAAGAGGAGGCTATCGGGAAGGATTTCTTCAACTTTGTGTTTGGACTTTTGAGAAATGTGTACATCAGAGGTTTATATGGAGCAAATACCTACATGAATGCAATGCATTTGCTTATCATCATCGTCTTTGGGAGGCGTATTGATTTCATTGCTGAGCACTCATCAAATCCTTTCAACCGTACCAAGTGACAATCCAGCCCTTGCCGAGACATTCTGTTCGATAAATTCCGACGAAAGCAATCCAAATCATTATTCTTGTTATTTTTCATCCTATTGACCTACATAATCGAAAGTGTTATCATACCCCGCAATTGGATCCTCTTCGAAGGGGTCATCAATAAGATCAAGATAAGAAATGGCTCCACTAATGTCACCCGTTCGTTCACGGAATCCGAGGGAAATAAACAAATCATCCCAATCCAAACAACAACTTTATCTGACCAATCAATCAGTGACCTCGTCGACCCCAACGCACAGGTACAATAATGATACAATGGGCTTCAAAATTCCCAAAATAGCTCCTTTCGAACAATCAATACTCCCCCTCATGCATGAACCAAAACATGTGGATTGCACGAGGATATATCCCTTTTTGTTCAGATCAACATTAGACTACACTTTGCTGACCATCGGGGGTGCGAGGGAGATGCCATATTTCTACCTAGCAGTTCTACGGACAGGGAATGATTCTGATCCAGATCCAGATAATAATTGCAAGTAGGATAACAAATTTTGGGTTATCTTAAGTCGTTAATTCTGATTGATAACTACTTTACTTCCGGTTTAGTGATTTTTGCTTATCAATTTCAGACTATCGAAGGAATACACTCCGCTCAACTTTAAAGATGAATCCGAATTAGTCACTCCCTCTGCAGATGAGTTCATCTCAATTAAATGCGAAATACTGAACAGTACAAAATTGGATGAAAATCCAAAATCTGATGTGACCTACTCCAAAACCATGGATCTGCATGCCTTTGTCCACATTAAAGCATGTGGTGGAAAACCAGATTGAAAAATATTACGCGGACCTTCTAAAAAGTAGCAGTGATGATGGAAGTGAAAATAAACCGTCAGCTATTTTGGAGAATGACAGGGTCAACGTGGTTATCTTGGGAATTGATGCAGTTTCCCATGAAAACTTCATTCGGGTTATGCCCAAGACCCATGCTTATCTTTTGAAGGAGATGAAGGCGGTGGAAATGAAAGGATATTTAATAATTAATAAAATGGGAGGTAATAAAGGTCATGTCATCATCATCATGTCATCATTAGCTAGTTGTTTGACCAACGCAGTTAAATTTTAACTGACATTTAACATTTGACCTTTTTGGTAGATAACACTTATCCGAATCTGGCCGCCACCCTAACCTCCCTCAATCATACAGCCCTAGAAGCCTTATGCCAAAAGGACCGCTCATTCGACACCTTCACCTGCAAACAATACGCCTCCCGTGGCTATCTTCAACTATATCAAAAAGGGCTTCAAATCCCCTCCCACAGACTACTACCTTCGACCATTTGGTGTCGCAGCGGAACAACTAATTGGCAATGAGAAACTCATGAACGCTAAACAGTGCTACGGTCCCCGGTTGACATTCTCAGTGCTCCTGGACTACATGCGGAAGATGGCCTTTGCGATGGGGGAAGATAAGCGCTACTTCCAATTCACCTGGGCTACATCCCTCACCCACGATGCACTGAACCAAGACCGGATGGGGATGAGGAGTTGCACTCCACGCTGAAATGGTTCCTTGCTGGGGGTTACCTTGACCGGACTATCTTCATCTTAATGAGGCCCTATTCATCTTCATCACTGGGGCCCTATTCATTCCTTCCTCCAAGGGAAACTGGAAGAACGCTTGACATTCATGTACTTCATGGTCCCCAAGAAAGCTTATGAAAATCTCAAGGTCAACAAAGATCGACTGACAACCTTCTATGACCTCCATGAGACCCTCGTCGACCTCATCGATTTGAATGAATTAGACGAGGACTCCATGATGTCCATATAATGTCCATAATGAGAAGGAAGGAAGCTTTGGAATCCTCCGAGAAGAATGGGAGTGTCCACTTAGGCATAAGCCATTTTCTTCCGGTTACCTTATCGCGTACCTGTGAAATGGCCGGGATCCCGGAGCATTATTGCACCTGTCACCGATTGAAGAAAGTGCCTACTACTCAACCGGATGTGGAGCAGGCGGCTAATAAATAATAAGGCCACTATGGATAACGAAACGTTTCCTTTTTTAAATAACTTATCTTCAAACTTTTATTAATTGTGAGTAATAAATAGTAGTATTACATTTCGGAAGTATCATTAAATATAATTGTTGTTTTGAAAATAAATGTGAGTAAAAAGCCCAAACTTATTGAATAAATATTGATGCTGCTCAAGTGTTACGATTACATCAACTATCATCATTTGAGATACTTGTAGAGACAATGGTATTTGACAATTCACTGGTAACACAATAACAAAACCTTTCTTAATCTCTAACCTAACGAATTATCAATAATGTCAATGTAAGTAATGGTACAATGCTTGCCAAGAACAGTCAAATATGCAAACAAAGTACAATCATTTTTCTTCATTTTCTTTATATGTAACTCAGATTTTGGATCTGATTATGAAGTTTGTGATTGGAGATACGCGTCGTAGTGGAGGTGACATTTCCCATCATCTTCATCTTCATCAGTCCCATCAAGTCCAGATACTTCGTCAAGTATCCAAGAAATGGAATGAGAGCGCAACCCGACATTTCGCAAAGATACGCAATCCAACATTTTTTGGCAGTAATGAAGTTACCAACAGCAATAACACATTAATCAATGTCGAGTTTCAAAGATTCCTGACAACCTTTCAGTACACAGATTGTATTCCAACACAGTGCTACATTCTTAAAGCAGATCTCTTTACACATCCTAATGAAGTATCAATGCAAAATTTCATGGCCAATTTTACATCTTTCCCTACAGAAATCAAATTTTGTTTGGATACCAACATTACGCTTGATTTTTCGTTGCAAATGTTCAAACGAGTCAAGTTTAAGAAACTAAAGATGCTGACTGAGTCTTCAATTACATATTTACAAAAAAAGATAAATAAAGCACACGATATACCTACTAAATGTTATCAAGCAAATATTTTGCGCTACAACAATAGACAACCAGTGTACAATATTCAAGCAAAATCAGTCACCGCAGTTAAAACTCTTTTCTTATTTTCTTTTACCAGTTATATCAACAGTTCCTAAGCATTTAACATTTAAATATAATTAACGCATAGGTGGTTAAAGCTATTCCTACAATACCTCATTGCACCGATCTTGTTTGGCATGAGTTGCGTCATGATAGAGGGACAGCATACAGTGCTCCTTGCCAAATTCCTCATCCATGCATTGCTTGAACTCGTCGGAAACATGGACGCACTTAAACTGAGCCGACGCTTTTCTCTTCATCAGACGAAAGCAAGCATTGTCACCTCCTGGACAGTCGCTGGCCACGTCCTTTTTTGTATAGCACTTCAAACCTACAAAAATGTTCATTTCCGGTTGTTATTTTAAATGGTCAATTGAAAGAAGAGCCAAAAAGTTTCGTTAAAAAGATGATAACGCATTCCCAGAATGCAATTCGGGTACCTTCACTTCCTCCTTGAAGCGTTCCAAGCACAATTATGAGCATGCCCACAACTAGCTCCCTCCTGATTCGGCCATGTTTGCAAAATAACGCCATCATGAAAATCCTAGCATGTTCTCACCTCCAGATCTAATCTGACGAGGAGTAGCTTACCTATAACTTACCTATAATCCCTAACTTAATGGGATTCAACGCACCGGTTTAAATTTTAACCAGGTTTTAACCCCTGGTCTGGAGCATACTGCATACCTTACTTTAAATATTTCTGAAAGTTCCGAAAAACTCTTATCCTCTTACTTTTTTAGCCTTTGGGTTTTCTTTCATAACACAGTTGATAAACTCTGAATAACTCTTGTTATAGAAAAAAACGTGTAAAAAAACGAATAAAATGTGAGGTCAATCTTTTGTTTGTTTTCGATAGTTCTTTAAACCAGAGTTGTTTTGAGTTTTGACTTTCTTGAAAGATTCTCCCAAAGAAAGATAATAATACCCACCCAAGCGTATATGCAGATACATTTTCCATGCAATTAGGAAAATCTATAGCTTTGTGCAAATAGGTATATTGTACCTGATAATCATGATGATGTGCAACAACCGCAGATGTTTGTTTTTGTATGTCATGTGCAGCCAGGGAGTATGGATAAGATAAGATCATTAATCCTGCCTTATTGCCATTCCCGTGTTCCGAAGAATCCCAGCACAACAGTCAGTCCGCGCTAACACGTCATCATTTTTCTTATAAGCAAAACTATCACTGCAGTGCAATAAAAGTTATAATCAAATTAATGATGACAAAGCAATAAATGATGATAATAACACGAAAAAATATTAGAGTGTGGTCGTTGTTTCTTTTTAACTAGTTTAATCTAACCCTGACATATTATGTTCATGTATTTGATACTCAGTTAATTTTTACGTTAGGTTTTAAAAGCCATATTATCACGAGTACCTATCTACAGTATCGCAAAGCAGAATGAATGAATGAATTTTATCCCCAAAGAAAATATCACTTTTTAAAATCATTGTTCAATATTTTTGGAGCCACCAACATCAATATTGTATTACAAGGTTTTTCGAATGCTCGTAAACTAAACTAAGTATTGTGTCTTCATGATTCATATTTGCTGAAATGGGAAATTCATATTTACAAATTTGTACATGCCAAACTATAATAAACTGTCTAATTATTATGAATCGTATGTATTTTTAGTGTCCATAGATTTTCATTCATGCTTTAAAATTCATAATATTCGAATCTATATGAAAAAAACAAATATCAATGTTAGGCATAATTCTGATTTATTTCACCAACTAACATCAGAACATTTAATGATTTAATTTGAAACAGTATTACAACATTGTATAAATTGATTAATGGCTATCTACATTACATGCCTATTTTGTTTTTAATATTTTATCACAATAATAAAACATTTGTACAATCCCATAAGCATTATATATAACACAGGGCTTTTTTTAATACCGACTTTTTTTCATTTTTCATCCTGCGACTCAATGTCAGTATCTTCTTCTTCAGAATCAGTTTTAGCAATTGGTGTGATTTCATGTTTTTTCTTTACTTTCCTGGTATCCGGCTTTGTAGGTTTGGTCACAGTCTTTGATTGATTGGTTTCTGACAATGATTTGGATGGATCTCGGCGTGTGAAACCCTTTGTGACAATTTTATCAGCGACATTTTTTCGCTTGAATCGACTTGTTTTTCTTAAAACTCTTGAAACATGTTTATTGATCATTTCATGTATCTTTACAGGATCCAACTTCTTTGCCAAATATTGATTTCTCTTTTCTTCATTCTTTTGTGATGAAAGATCAGATCCATCAGAACTCGAGGATGACGATGAGGATGATGATGAATCAGAGTCTTCTTCTGAGCTGCTATTACATGAATTGGATTCAAAATGTTTTGATGTACTAGGCATGGGTTCATGCTTGCGTTGATTGGCATAATTTGGGGATTGTGAAGGTTCATCAGCATTTCGCAATTGTGCACGAACACCAAACGGAATGACAGGGTTCAACCAACTGTGACTTGGCAATTGTACAGTTTTTGGTAAAGAATGTGGAGAACCTTTGATTGGTGATACTTCTATTGGAGATGGTGTCGTGGTAGTGGTATTGGTGACCCTTGGGATAAACAAAGATGGTGAGTTTGCCCTAATTTGTCTTTCAAGAACAAAAACTGGAGACAGTGTGGTGGTGCTTGAATCAGTTAATATATCTGAAGGCGTCGTCCGCCTACTTTTTGTTGTAGTGTTTGGCAGAACAGAAGTAAATAATTTTGGTTCTCCATGTTGTACACGTTCATCATTTTTCTTGTTGGTATATGACCTAGTCTTCATGGTCATTTTTGGTGGTGTTCCACATGTGATTTCAAAATTGTCGTCTTCATCCAAAGAAGAAGCTGATGGCAGTGATGGCGAAAGTGGTAAATATGACATAGTTTCTGGTATCTCTGGCTTTAATTCATAAATTTCCTTTCTCATCATTTGTTTCATTTTTCTAAATGCTTCAATATCATTTTGTTTCAACTCTGCAAATTGAAAACCACGACGCACAAGACCTTTACCAATCCTTTCCACATAGTCTTTATGCTTTTCTGTGTTTTCTGAAATTTCAGAGTTTCGTTGAATGGAGTAATCCCGGTCATCCAATTTGGGTAGTGATTCAGTCAGTTCATGTACATCAGGACACTTTTCAAAATCCCAGCATCGACAACACTGCATTTTTTTAAATAAAATAGAACATTTTAAGTTTTTAAAAAACCACATCTCGTTTTTGTATAAAATATCTTTAGTTAGCCAACTTAACATAAAATTAAAATTGCATCTTACCGTCACACCAATTTCATGGTAATTCTGTCCATACCACCAGGTGACCTCTGTCCTTTTTGTAATTCTTTTGGAAGCATAGACGCCAAGTTTTAAAGTATCACCAACTTTCACCGGGTATACTACTGCGTTTGGTCTGCAACTTGAATTTAAATATCTCATTCCATTTGAACACCTATACGCTTCCACTACAGTTCTTCCATACTGCCTAGTCTTTCGAGTAATTTCTGCCCCATAGTTGCTGACCTCACCATGAGGATTGTTTTCTCCTGTATACAATTCTCCAACGTATTGTCCAATGAATTCCCCTTTATTAATATTTTCTCGTGCAACCATCCCACAGCCAATAGGTCCACGGAATTCCAAACTCAACTTTTTATCTGCAACTCCTTTGCTCATTCTGTACAAATCGTAAACAAAATACAACTTTATTATCAAGTAATCAAGTAATAAATACTAAAGCTGGCGCAGGTTTAAATAAATCGTTAAGGTAAATAAAGGTTTAAATCGTTTTTTCCCTTAAATATGTCAGCTCGCATTTCACAATTATAACCGTTGCGTATTACCACGAAAAGGCAGACATATTAACTTCATATTAGCCAATCTGTTTCAAGTTATAAGGAGAGATAGTCTAAGAAATAAGTCAAAATGAAAGGCTATGTCATTTTAGAACTTTCCAAATGGCCTTCCATCGATTTCCTTTTCAGCATTACCACGGTGGTTTTGTGCAGCAAATACAGTTCGTCCCAATGCATTTTGTTAGAAAAAGTATCGCTTTATTCTCCACAGTCGCCGGATATTT
This sequence comes from Lepidocyrtus lignorum, assembly GCA_034696835.1. Lineage (NCBI taxonomy): Eukaryota > Metazoa > Arthropoda > Collembola > Entomobryomorpha > Entomobryidae > Lepidocyrtus > Lepidocyrtus lignorum. The sequence goes on from JAQGAG010001137.1 coordinate 9,522, forward strand.
TGCTGTGCAAGGTTGCACCTATTTCGAGATGGCAAATCCGGATTCCATTTTCTCGCTAATTTGTTTAAATGTGTCGTATAAAGGGAAAATTCTCTACATGTTAATGTTTTTTCCGAGTTTTTAAAGTGTACTTTTCACTTCTTAAACTAGCTTTATCTGATTGGAAAGTCCTAAAGTGACATGGCCTTCCGTTTTGACTTATTTTGTAGGCGTTTTCGATTTTGAATTTCAAACAATTGGGCTAAAATAAGATGTTCACCTTTCAGTAATTATAAGAAGCGATTATTATTGTGAAATGTGAGCTGAAATATTTAAGGGAAAAGACCGTTCCATTAAGCCTGTGCCAGCTTTTGTAATATTAAAGTGATTCAAATTACCAAAATAAATTAACACACTTACTCATTATTTAGACATCGACATCCTTCTACTGAGCAATCTGGTCCACATTCCATACACGCCTTATTACGATGAGTACAACCCGAACTTGGTCCACATTTGGTGCCACCAACAAAGTCATTTTCGCAAATACAAAGCTCGTTAAAGCGTTGGAGGAAATTGTTATTCAAATATGCATTTATCTGATCCTTTGCTTCATTGGAAAATCCTGGAACAAACACATCTACAACAAAATGTTAATACAGAATTAAAAGATACATAATATTTGTATCGTTTATAGATAGATTTTTGTTTAGGAAAACTAACATAACCTAATAAACTAAACTTTAAAGCTACTTACTTTGCGTTTGAAGAATGAATTCTAGTAATTGCACCCACTTTTCTTCACTGATTCCTCCCCAGCTTGAATCAAACCTGGCCGTATCCTTTTCATATTGTCGCATCAACGACATTTTACTTTTTGAAGTAAAATAAGGATTGAAAACCGTTTAACAAGTACTGAAAAAAGGGGTATGAAAATATTAATTGCGAAAAAAAACCAAATCTTATAATATTCACTCAAAAAAAACACTTTTAACTTTTACTTAAAAGAGATTATGGAACAAACTAACATGTGAGTGAGCATGAGTAGACACATCATAAAGTCAGCAAATAGCAGCAATGTGTGCACTTCAGAATCAATGGAACATGATCGTGCATACCCATGCATGCATCATATTCCATTACATTTATAGTCGTCCATTGTTAATGCAGTCGAAGACTGTATTTATAAGTTTCTTCTTACAGGGTCATGTCATGTTATCTGATGTGATGTCATGTGATGTGATGTCATATATGATCTTGGCATATAATGGATGTATTAAGCTGAAATTTAGTTTGGAAAGTAAATGACATGCAGGAAATCGGATTATGAGGTCAAATGAGACCTACGATGCTTTGGTCCCCCATCCCACAGGGGTAGTTTTACCCCCGAAGTATATTTATGTTTGCATTGAGCTAAAATTTAGTTTTAAAACTAAATGGCATATAGGGAAGCTGATTATGAGGTCAAAAGTGAGTTATGAAGTTTTGATGCTTCCCCCAGAGGTAGTTTTACCCACTTAATGATTTTGTGTATTGAGCAACCCTATCTACTCCAATAGTTAGTACTATTA
>JAQGAG010001138.1:0-11070 GCA_034696835.1 Lepidocyrtus lignorum
GTCCACGCGTTTGACCGCTAGACCGCGAACGGACCCGTCCAAGGGTAAATCTATACTCGCTTACAGCTACGTAATAATAAAGTAAACTATTGTGTACATTTTTCATTGTGCAGACTGATCAGATGGATTGTTGCCCGATTAGAAAACCTGGAGACTGTAGATACAATGTAAATTCAAGTTATTGAATAAATATTTTTGCAAGCATGTTAGTTAGTATCAATATTATCATCTTTCATTCTTCTCTTCCTGTGTTTTGTTTTAGAATCGGTTTCACGCAAGCTCCATTAGCTGTGGATGTTATGTAAGCAAAAGCTATGAAAACTATTCAATTTACTTCTTTCAAATTTACAGAGAAGTAATATGAACTTATTTGCTAAATGTAGAAGGAAAACAGCCACTTCGGACAACCCTGTGCAACAAAGTGCCTACGGAAAAAGAAATACATAGATAATGGATACGACATTTGGCAGGAGGGAGAATGCGCTATCCTCTATCAACAATTAGACTGTCAGGATTGCTACTTTGATCCAATAAGACTTAGAATGGGTCAAGAGTTTCTCACTGATAATTCTCATCATATCAACACCATCATTGTAAGGGATCAATGTATTGTCAAGCACAATAATAGCGCAATCAAACGTATGTGCAATTTCGGTAATTCACTGGGTGCAGTTACTTACACCAGTAATCAGGACAGAGAAACTCGTTTTACAACACAGGTAACAGATAATCTTGGAAGGAGGTATGGTGCATAATTATGACAAGAGTTACAGTTTAAATAATACAAATATGGAAATGATTTTTTCCATTACAGTCAGCATTCCAAGTTGATCCAGAGGCATTCACCTGTACTTGTCCAGATTTAGATATGTCTGGAAGTACAGAAAGTCCCACATCCGAGCCGACCCCAATCCAATTCCAGTCATCCCCAGTTCCGACTAAAAGTACCACATTGGAATCCACGCCGATTCTCTCTGAAAGCACTGAAAGTCCCAAATACGAGTCGACCCCCATTATGCCTGACAGTAATAATGAAAATCAATTTGAGAGTACATATTTTATTCCAATTATTGGAGCTATATTACTACTGGCGGTTGTCGGAGCTTACGCCGCATTCAAATTGTTCCGGTTTTGGAAACGTCCGGTGAACTCCAAAGACGGTGAAACCAAATCATGGGCTTTGTCAGACACAAGCAGATCTCCCAAAATGTCAAAGGATGGAACCATTGAACTGTCGGAAGTTTCAGTTCCACGAACCATATTTCCCGACCAACAGATCCCAGTTGAAACTATCATGGAACAATTGAAAGTATACGTGGAAGGATTGTTTCAATCTTCCAGGCAGGAGGAGGAGAAACACGTTCCCTCAGTGAAAAGAACTGGAGGGGTTGTGGTCACCAATGATCTTACCATTGCAACCGACCAATTTTATCTTGTCTGTGAACCACAGTTTATCATCACTCGCGATGAATTCTCAATCGGCGAAGAGTGTGGCCGTGGCCAGTTTGGCATTGTGTACAAAGGAGTACTCAACCGGCAGGAAGATGGAAAAATGAAAGCACTTATTGCTGCAATAAAAGTACTGAAGTCGTCAGGTGTCCAAGAGAAACTTCTGAATTCATTTCTTCGGGAAGTGAAAATTTTTCAGTCTGTCGCAATTAATCATGAAAATATTGTGCGGTTTTATGGTGCATGTTATGATAATGGTAAAAATCTATAATAATAATGGCGTTTATTGGAGGTGGAGGTTAGACTACAATTTTGTCATTAAATAAGTTTTTATGTCACAGGTGAATTCTACATACTAACTAAGCTATGTGAGCATGGATCCCTGGAGAATTATTTGAGGAATGTGATGCTCGACAAAATTTTGGGAAAGAGAGGAAGTGTTGAACAAAGGGAAGAAATAGCCGGCTACTTCATATTAAAAACACCGGATGCCACTGAAACGCAAAGGTGTGCATAAATGAATTTCACAATTTTTTGTTTGTCTTTTATGTAAATGTTCCCATCAGAATAAAAATACAATATCATTTCTATAAGATAAAATTAAATGTAATTAGCGCTTGTTCTAATTTGCAAGTCCTCCAGTATTACAATCAACGGAGTTGCAACAGTTGCTTCATTGGGCAGAGCAGATTGCTAACGGGATGGAATATTTGCATCGAATGAAGGTAAATAATATTCATACGATAACGATACAGTCGGAAAGATTAAGTTTAATAGAGATGGTCATTAATTTTTCAGATCATACATCTCGATTTGGCCGTTAGAAACGTTTTGTTATCTAGCGATTTAAGGGCTAAAATTGCAGACTTGGGTTTGTCCAGAAAATGTACGGACGGAAAGGATTATGCTCGTTCTTTAATAGAGGTGAGTAAGCATACTTTTTAGGGTATTATGCGTAGAATGTAAAATTATTAATTAACAGGTAAACGAAATTTCACAATAATTGTTCTAACAATAAGTATTTTATGTCACGTAAAAGGGCCTATGTCCTGCAAATTCATTTGCTCCTGAATGCACCAGCGGGAATCGTAAAGACGCAAGGAGGATGACTATTTTCGTTGATATCTGGGCATTTGGTTGCACCGTTTGGGAAATTTTCAGCTTTGGAGGGAATCCCTACCCTAATATGGATGCTGTAGGGGTTGCTGAATTCATAAAAAAAGGCAATCGATTGCCCCAACCCCAGCTTGCACCAGCTTATGTGTAAGTAGAGTTCATCAATAATCAATAATAATTACATTCAAATTTGATATGACTGAATAATTTATGGTTCTTTTCATCTTCAACGTTTCAGATATAAGAAATTATTGGAATGCTGGAATAAAGTTCCTGAACAACGTCCTTCTTTCGACAATCTTCGCATGTTCTTTAAAGAAAAGAGGGCCGCGGAGAAAGGGGCACAGTTACTTAGATCTGAACCTCGGAACTATATGAAGATGTCGGTACAAGAGTCTGATTCTGAAATCTAAATTTATCTCCGTCGTCTCTAATATCTTTTAATTAAAGTAATTATGCTACAAACACCAAAAGGAAATCGATTCACTCCAACATACATGGAATTATGGAATCCAGTAGGAGATGAAACGTCAAAATAAGTAATCAATTGCATTTGATATGGACCTAGATTCTAGACATTTTTACAGAATCTTTTAATCACATCATGAAGATAATTTTAATTGGATTTGTATGTCATATACTGCTACGAAACGGCTAAAAAGTTAACGTAACTAACGGGACAATCCCACTCAATATTTATAATTTGGGAATCGTATGTTGATACTCCCAACCACGTTTTTGAATTAGGTTAGGTTACTTAATTATTGCTTTAAAAAATTATAATTTATGAAGCTTGAAAGTATTTTTATATGAAATTGTGGAATAAAAATATGCATATAGACAAAAAAATCCGTGGAAATTGCGGTTTTTTTGTCATAAATTATAGTTTTTTAAAGCAATAATTAAGTAACCTAACCTAATTCAAAAACGTGATTGGGGTATTGACGTAAAATGCCCAAATAATGAGTGGGATACTGGCCTTAGTTACGTTAACTTTTTAGGGGTTACCTGACAGTAATTGGCAGTTTACTATTATGTTTAGCCACCAATCTAGTGCTCTGTTCTAACAATAAGCAATCAAGAAACGTTTGAATTTTGATTAGGTAGGTAGGTATGTATATTTTTATTGATCAAGGGGTATCGCGGTCCATGAATTGATTTGTACTGATGACGCAATCGATAAACAGTTCGAATGTGGCAATGCGCTTAACAAGCCATACGTTGTCACTACTTGTCACCAATTTTCCTTTTTGCGTCTCATTTCGAAGACTTTTTTCCCCAGGGCATCTGCAGTGTAGGTATGTACAAAAATAAATAATTATTTGCGGAGTGGGTGATTTTGGCAAATCGGACTTGGCTTCGCATTACAGTGTATGTTTTGGTATGAGGATAACTGGAAAATGATGATAAACAAAATGTGGCAATGCGGTGATATGATTACCTAATAAAGTAATAAAAAAATTAAAAAATCAATGCCGAAATTGCAAAACTGTTCTAATGAATTGAAAATGTGAAATAATTACCTTCATCTACATCATAAAAGTGGGTAAATGCCTAATTTATCTTGGTTAATCAATGTTTGTCATTGCCCAATTTTGCCTTTTAACTACAATTAGATTGACTTAGGCGAGTACTGAGTAGAAAGTCGAGGCGAGGTCAAAGATCCCCATATCTTAGTGAATATACGTAAATATAAGAATTTTTCATTTTATCCTACATGAACACAATTTACAGATATCCCAAGGCGAATTCCCCGTATAATTTTATCAGTTTAATTTTTTAGTTTTGTAATCACGAAAATATTATATGCTGGGCATGTTATGAGAATGGTAGACACGCATGACAATTTTCGAGCCACTGCAAACTATCAATTTCTGTTTAGCTCAGAGGTTGATGCAGTTCTATTGAGTTTGTATAAGGAAGAAATCAGAGGACCGGAAGTAAAGTCAATTTTTCCCCACGATAACTTTCAATTTTTGGGAATTTTACAAAATCTATTTCCAGTAGGTTTACAGTTACATGATATGTCTATCGAGTTTTGACATAATTATATGTGAATTTGAATCGATGAAATTGTATTAAAAGGGGATGAAGTTTCATCCAGCGGCAATATTTTTTACTATGAAATATAAACATGCATGTCATTTGAAAGCATATTGTTATCCAAAATCACAGTATCTCGATATAGAACCAATCGTTTATTATTATGTGGGTGGTCTAATATTTAATTTTTATTCTGCCCAACTGAACAGAGTATGCCTTTCCCGGAATGCTTGGACGATTACTCATACGCATGAATGAGTAACGAATCCTGAAGCTCAAATAGACACGAACACTCGTTTAATGTTTTGTCTCTACACTGTACACACACTTATTTTTATCCTTTATGTACTTACAACACAACATTTGATTTGAAATTCAACCTTTTTATTTTTGAACTGGTATATTATTTGTGTACAGTATTACGAGTATAATAGCGAAATGTTTGCGTATTTGATGCATCCTAAAATAACATTTGATTCGCATAATTTCATACAATTTATAAGCAATGGATAAGTTTACGTCATGTATTGCGGTTTTCTTTATCTCGCTCCTTGCATTCGCACTAAAAAATTGTGTCCAGCATTATTTCTACCAATGTATACAAGTTTACTTTTTTTTAGCGATAAGAACTTTGGGAACAGGATGTTTATCTATCTTCAATACATCCAGCGTAGCTTTAAATGAACGAATAGACCAAACGCAAGCCGCAAGCGTGAAAAACGACAAGACAGTTCAAGAAATCATAATATCCAACTAAATCAGCTCTGTGTGACATTTAACTTAGGACATACTATATTTCTGTGTTGCACGCACCCAGTGCAGTCAGTTAATCAATTTAACTTCAATTTTCTGCTTGTCTCGAATATATGGTCACATATGAGATAAAGAGGAAAACATTTTAGTTGAAAATAATTAGCAAGGCTATTATAAACTTGACGATAATCAAGCAATAACGCACGTACAGATCAGTAATAGAATGGAGGAAAATATCGTGACAACACCCGGTTGACTTCATTAATCGGAAGGATGATGATTCTTGTCGATAAAAAAGTTTCCCCCTATTTCAGCTTTTCCCTACCTTTTTCTCAATGGAATTTCATATACAGTTTGTTTGCTATAATTATAAGTGGCACGATTGAAGGGTCAGCTGAAAACCAAATCTGTGGGAGTATTACAACTAAATCGGGCGATACAATTCTGCTCAAAGAAAATGAAACTTTGTCCCAGCATGAATTTGACAAAGTTCGTATTCGCAAGTTGAAAAACGCGATTTTCTCTCCTGAGGAGAAATGCATCATAAAAGTTTGTGGATTCACTTCATATTCAGCACAACAAGATGGGTGTATTGGGGTATGAATATTTCCAACTTTTATATTGTTTTACCTGGTTTTTAAATTTATTTGAATATTCTTAACAAAATCTGATGTGCGTATTTTTCTTTTGTGCAGAGTGGAAGTGACCAAATGGACTGTCACATGATTAAAAAACGTGTAACCGCAGACGGCAGATACAATGTACATTTTTCTCTATGAATAAATATTTTTTCAAACAGATTATGATTAGGCACTTTCATAAATTCTTTTATTTAATTATTTCACTTTTTCTTAGGATCGTTTCAATGCAAGTTCCATTAGTTGTGGATGTTACGTAAGTAAAATACATTTACAATTCAATTTATTCTAATTTAGATAGATTTAAAGAGACATATGGTGGGATGTACGAACATCTTTGTTCAATGCAGAAAGAAACCAAACACTTTCCCCAACCCTGCGAAACAAAATGCAACCTCAAGAAGCAATACGTAAACAATGCATTCGATTTCTGGAAAGAGGACGAATGCGCTATCCTCTATCAACAATCTGACTGCCAAGACTGCTATTTTGATCCTATAAGACTTGGAACGGGTGAAGAATTCTCCACCGATAATTCTCATCACATTAACACCGTCATTGTACGAGACCAATGTACAGTCAAGCATAACGTTAGGGCGCTGAAGCGTCTGTGTAATTTTAAGGATTCATCTGGTATAGTTACTTATGCCAGTAATCAAGACAGAGAAACACGCTTTACGACACAGGTAATTAATAATAACGGACGGGAGTATTGTATTATAATTGCAGGGAATTAAATATTAAAGCAAATATGAAAACGATATTTGTTTTGTGATCGTAACAGTCAGCATTCCAAGTGGATCCAGAGATATTCTCGTGCACTTGTCCAGATTCCCCCTTTACCAGTGCTCCATGGCCAGTTTCAAATGTGTCTGGAACTAGCGAAACTCCCAGATTGGCATCGACCCCAATTTTACCTCCAGATTCTGATTATCCTTATGGACAAATTGCATTGGTAGCAGTCAGTGCTGGGTTCATTGTTGTATCAAGCATCGCTATATATTTTCTCATTTCCAGACGGAGGTAAGTAAAAAAAGGCTAATTCAAACTTTAAGAAGTTGTTAGTGAGTACTTTTGACTCGAATGTGATCTATTTACTCAATTTTAGAAGGAATCTTTGTGGTTGGAAAAAAACTGATCTGGAATGTGATGTTGACTCTAATCAAACATACTCAACAAACTGCTCCGAATCTCTCGATTTCAATCCTATTCTCAACATGAACCCAGCTTTTGAAACATCTCCAGAGCATTTCGAGTTGGGAACACGTTTGGGCGGGGGAAATTTTGGGGATGTGTGTAAAGGAACGGTTCAAGTAGCAATTAAAACAGCGAAGAAAAATTCGAATGATGAAGTTGAAATGTTAAGCTTGAAGTCACTTCTGCATGAAATCAAAATACTTTCATACTTGGGCTCTCATGAAAATGTGATTCGTTATATGGGGGCAAGTGCCAAGAACTTTGAAAATGGTAAGAAGACTTAATTAGCTAGTTGATATTTAAATATTTCAAGAAACCCAAGCCAACTCATATTTCAAGTAAAGTGCGTGATCATTTGTAATTTGTATATTTAGGAGAGATCTACCTATTCACGGAATATTGTCAAAATGGCTGTCTTAAAAGCTACCTGAAGAATACAATGGAGCCTGCAATCATAGGTAGAATTCGGAACAGGCAATTGATAAAAATGACGGTGTCAGAGGATGGATATCCTCTTTATCCTCAATCCACCCCAGAATGGTTTAAACCCATACGATTTAGATTATAACCCGTAATGTCGTAATGATAGCAGTTTTTTTATATAATAAGCCTTCTGTCTTTTCAAACTGTAGCATTGCACCTAATATCGACGACCTTCATCCCCTTGAATTGAGACAATTTCTACAGTGGTCAGAAGAAATCGCAAATGGAATGCAATACATCACATCAAAAAATGTACATTCCTTCGGCTTTTCATTTAAAATTTATTGGTAACTGATTGGCCGTTTCATATAAAAAATGTTCTTAAAATACATAGGTTGTCCATATTGACCTTGCCGCCAGAAATGTGCTAATTAGTCACAATCTAACGGCAAAAATTGGGGACTTTGGCCTCTCAAAGAAAATTTACGTCCAGGAATATGTGAGCACCAAAAAGGAATCATTTCCAATCATGTGGGCTGCACCGGAGTGTCTAAAAAACTGCAAATACTCAAACAAGTCGGATATTTGGGCTTATGGAATCACCCTTTGGGAAATCTTCACACTTGGGAAGGACCCTTATAATAAGTTGGACTCACTTCAGGAGATCATTTGCGCTATTTTACGGGGAGAGGGTTTAGCTCGCGCGGAGTTTGCTCCTGATGACGTGTAAGTAGAAGTCTGTGAATGATTTAATTGCATTTCTTAAGGAAGTGGTTAAAGTAAGATTATTTATATTTGTAGACACGCTAAGCTTCTTGAATGTTGGAGAGAGAAGCCTGAGGATCGTCCATCGTTTGAGGATTTAAGAGAGTATTTCGTCCTTAAGAAAAATCAAATTGAGCTGGAACCACAAGCAACAACATCCAGAAGTGGATGTGCAGATTCTCATGTTCAGTCAGAATCGGAAGGGGAATAATCTCAAATTGTGGGGATGTGTGCGGACCACAATATTTCCAAATTACCACAAATAGTCTTCGAGCTAATATAATTCGCACTGATGGTGAAGTACCGTGTACGGTGAATGTTATGATCTTCTTAATTTAAAAAACGGTTACTTGTTTAAATGAACTGAAATAAAAAATTAGCAATATTGCCGTAATAATATGCCATCCTAACATGTGTATTATTTATTTTCAGTACATATCTTCTTAATCAACTTTGTCTTGCAATTTCAATAACTTATTTCATCGTGTAAGCTAATAAATTCGTGGTAATTTCTGATAACCGCTTAGCTTACTAGTCTGAAAGAAGTCAGCACATTCATCAGTTCTCGTAGCATAGCATATCATCCAGCACAAGTTCTCAGAAAGCTAACATAAAAGATAAGATAGCTGAATCAGAATCCACAAATTATTATTTGTTTTCGTGTAGACGCAAACCTCGATGTACACAAATATTCGCGATTGTGCATGTGGGTGCTTTAGTTGTGTTTGGAACTGACACCCACAATATATCTCTGTCTTTCAATGTTGCTGTAATTTTACTGTGATTAGTTCTTTTGTAGAAAATTTTAGTAGATAGCAGATAACTGACAATGGTTGGGCTGAAGAACGAATTTTACTTGGCTTCAAAATTAAAACTAGTATTTCCTCTATTATTAGTAGTGACATTTAGCTCTTTTGGAAATCATGGGATAATAGCATCATCGTCAACAAATACAAGTTGTGCCAGTATTGCCACTTCCCATGGACATAAGATAGAATTATTCGAAAACCGAATTCTTGATTCCGTAGATTATGAAGCAATGAGATATGGTAAGTTGACAAATTCCTTCTTCGAAGTGAAAAAGTTTCCAGGCGAATGGTGCCTTTTAGAAGTATGCGGATTTACTTGGCCACCATTAGGCAAGTCCGAGGATGCCGGCAAGTGTGATCGGTTCATCACGGGCATAACGCGAACCTCAGGTTACAATGTAAGATTATGTAGTGGTATGCCTTCGTGGGCAAATAATTTTACATTAAGTTGAAATTGAACATTTCTGCAGAAATGTTGATGAAGCAATTTTGTACTTTGTTCCAGGAAAACTTTGAACTTACCTCATTGGGTTGTGCATGTAGTGTAAGTTTTTGGCATTTCAGGCTAAAGCCTTATGTTTTCACTCTCTGAGAGGACAAAAAATTATATTTTACGAATTCGATTTTACTTTGAATCTAGAACGACACCTGTAAAAACGGAACCTGCTCAAGCGAAAATATCACTTGGCGTTCCAACCAATGTGCTGTCCTTTACCAGGATAAAAATTGTCAATCCTGTGTCTTTCGTCCTATTACTTTGTTATATGGAGTGGAGTTTTCAAGCTTGAACTCATTTCAAATTAAGTCAGCCATTGTTCGACCAGGATGTACTATTGCAATCATAACGAAAGGATATCTCTTTAGAGATTTAACGGAACCTTACACGGTTTCATTTAGTGGCGTAGTAAATAACTTCACGGTATGGATTCTGAGCTTAGCAAGCTAAAATTGCTTGTCATTCATTGTTAGCATTAAATGTGTATGTATTTTCTTTAATTTCCAACATGTAGCAAGCGTATCATAAAGACTCAGAGAACTTTACTTGTACATGCGACAACTTCGTCCTAGCTGATATGGCTGCAAATGAGACTCCAGTCGTTATAAAACGTGATTTACCTGAAGGAGGTTCAGAAGACAATCATGATAATCGATTTGATATTCAGTTTCTCATTCCAATTATTGGAGCCACATTACTGACCATTGTCGGCATTTATTCTGGATTCAAACTGTTCAGAGTTTGGAAACGTCGAGAGGACTCAAATGACGGTAAAACCAATACAAGCACCCGAAGCATTGTAACGAATGAGACTGTGGAAATGTCAGATCTTTCAGTTCCACAAATTATAGTCGCCGATCAACAAATACCAGTTGATATCCTAATGGACCAATTGAAAGCCTATGTGGAAAGATTGTTCGAATTTTCCAAGCAGGAGGAGGAGCTACATGGGCCCTCAGTTAATATGACTGCGGGAATGGTGGTCACTGATGATCTTAGCATCGCAACAAATCAATTTCATCGTGTCTGTGAACCCCAGTTTATCATTAATCGTGATGAATTCTCAATCGGCGAAGAGTGTGGCCGTGGCCAGTTTGGCATTGTTTACAAAGGAGTACTGGAACGGAAAGAGGAGGACAAAACGAAAGATGGAGCATTTGTGGCAATAAAAAGACTGAAGTCGTCAGGCGTCCAAGAAAAAGTTCTTATTTCGTTTCTGCGGGAAGTGAAAAATTTTCAGTTTGTTGCAATCAGTCATGAAAATATTGTGCGGTTTTATGGTGCATGTTATCATAATGGTAATAATTATTACGTACCTGTAAGGTATGTTATGGTTTTGGCACGTGTCCGTCCGTCTGTCCGTCTGTCTGTCCGCGCTCTA
>JAQGAG010001139.1:0-11069 GCA_034696835.1 Lepidocyrtus lignorum
GTTTCCAGGGTGCCATTGCATTAAGTCATAGTCAGCGTCACAGTCACGCAAATCATATTCTCATGGAGTCATAGTACTGTTGCCTATAAAACTCCTAATGATATGACTGTCACGTTTTTAACATGGACGGAATAGCAGCTTGGGCATACCGTCCATGTTAAAAATGTGACAGTCATATCAGTAGGAGTTTTATAGGCAACAGTACAGGATTGTGACTTACAATCACAGTCACAATACAAATACTGTAAATCATAATCTCTCTAATGGCGCGTGCAAGATGTTCCACAGAAGAGAAGTATGCAAGGTTTGGTATTTGGTACATAGCAAGGCTCCAATTAAAGCTGGCATTCCAAGGTCTGAAACGATTACTACAGTACGCCTTTATCGTGGAGGGAGAAAAAGAAGCAAACAAGCAAAGCATAAGTTTTGTTTTGCTACACCTTTTTAACACACACACTCCCCGCATTTATAATCATCATCTTGATGCGATACTTAATACATAGAAGGGAATGGTGACAAGAAAAAATAGCCGAACTTGCACGTGTATGTTGCAATATGGCTCACATGTTGTGCTATGCTCTCCTATCAACAACCTGCAACACATTTTTCTACTCCTACGTTTTGGTCGTTGATAGTTGCCTGTCCTTTTTCTAAAACCATGAAGTAAGGCTGCAATGAAAAAAAAATATCCAGCAGTCAGAATATTGAGTTTGAATTGAGCTGTTGTAGGGCAAAATTTATTATTCCCATTTTGGTGATTATTTGGTGAAGACTGAACAAATAATTTATTTTCCGTATGATTAGAAGTAAATTATCCCAGTCAGAACTATATAAAAAACTGCTCAATTAAGTAAATTGCATATTCTACATTTGAATTTTGTTGTTGTTTTGCTCAACATAATTGTTACGCTTAAAATCACCCATAAGCATCCTCACCTCTCATCATAATGGATTCCCACAACAATCCAATGAAAAAAAAGGATTCAAAAAAGTCAGTTGAAGGAGACAAAGAAGGCGAGAGCGGAACATCTGCTCCAGAAACCATCTCTCCACCCCTCCAAACTGTGCAACCGGAATCAGATGTTGAAGAAGGACCTTTGTCATCATCCTCCTCCTCCTCACTTGGACTCCAGTGTAATGATGAAGCTGCCATTCCCATTCCAGTTGAAAGCGCTGATAGCAATCTACATCAGTTGTCGTCTATGGAGCAAAAGGAGGAGGATAGTCCACCACCAATATCACGTCCCGCAATCCCTCAACAACCTGCAGGCATTATGGCCAACGCCACTAAACCCGTTAAGGACTACTTTGCCGGCGAGAACTCAATGAACAGGCTGTCTGTGCTGAGTATCGAAAACGTGACGCTGGATTGGGACATGATGTTTGATAATGTAGATGAAAATAGGGACGACTTGTCTATTGATGATCTGGGAGTGACCGAAGACATTGTGACGAGGATCAAGGTCAAGGAGCCCGATTGGCACATACTTCGTCCGAAAGAAAGGTTCTTCACAAGATATTAGACCTATCTGACCAAGATATTCAAAGTAATTGGTCCCCACGTCAAAGTTCTGATGCTTGATATGTGTTCCACTACATACCCTGGAGTTCACTCATTGGACGAACGTGAGTTGCAAGAAAAGTTCCTATTCTACAGCATATGGCAGAAACTTGAAAATGTCCAAGCAATTCGACTCAATGGAAAATGGCCTACTGGACTTGAGGGATTCAGGTACATTGTGGAGTGCACTAAACTCCCTAAGCTGGAGTACGTCGACGTGGATGTTCATACAACTCACTCTGCTTTGGATGGAATTGCGTCGTTGGCTTTCCATACTTTTCGTAAGTTTATATTGAAATTACTTATCTCGAATTTGTATTATGAAAGCCCTTACCTATGCTAAATGACATAATTTGCGTGTCTCTTTTGTACACAGGCCACACTACGTTTCTGTCTGTGGATTAGAATGTTCTCTTGAAGCTCATCGGTATGTTTCAGCAAGGGAAATATAACTCCATCATTTTTGCCAACATATCGGAACTCAGGATCGACCAATTGTACGAGAGGGGTATGGAAGTGATATCACCTGTCCTCCACAATATGTTTAGAAACGTCAAGACACTAATGTTCCGCGACATGGTAGCTCCTCCTCCCGACGGATTTATCAAGTTTGTCAATTCATTTATAATCCGTACTGGTTTGGAACGCGTCTATTTTGACATTTCGGTGAATGCTTTCCCGGATGCCACAAAATCAGAAGTCGCATTCCCAATCAAATTGCTGGATATGCAGTGGCCTTGGATGACTGCTAATAGACTTCCAATCCTTCCCCTATTCAGGAACGCAGCTGCCATCAAAATCGGCCTCGACAACACGGAGGAAAAATGTAAAGATTTGGAAAAAATAGCAAGGGGACTGTTGGGACTCCCTGTTACTACCACCACCACTAGTCCTGCCGTCGATGAAGATGATATGGACGCTGATGGTAATCTATTCAATCCTCCACCAGATCAACAAATGACCCTTACAGTGTACAAGTGGAAGGAGTACGTAGATTACGAATAAATATATTAACAATTTTACTTTAATGTGTACTTCATATGATTGATTCCTATAAAATATGATCATGTCTGTCTTTAATTCTCTTTAACATTAAACAAACCATTATATGTCTCATGATTTAAAAAAAAGCAAACTACGAATTGAAATGCAGAAAATTATTGTGAAATATTTGTTGGATTATCTATTTTGAAAGAGAAATAAAATACGTTTTTGATTAACAAATGAGTGATTGTGTCGATGCCTATATTATACTTTAATGATTTTTGTGGCAGAGGTGCCGGTCCTCTTACGATGGAATAGTGAAGTTAACTAATTCAAGTTCATAAAGTCCATGTCGTTAAGGTTGCCAAACCTAGTCTTTTAAATGTCACTTTTGAATTGTAATTTTACATTTTTTGTTCAATATGGCCAAGCTTCAAATTTGCAAAAAGTCATTCCGTCAAAATTTTTTGGCAGCGTGGGAATACGATTTTTCAAAATCATCTTTTGAAAGCTGTAATTAGATTTTCTTGTTTCTTATAAATTCTTTGGCTCCGCTCAAACTCTTGGAATGAGCGAAGGACACAAATGATGCCGGATCCACCCTTTAAAATAAATCCGACGTATCCCTAAATGATGTAAATGTGGGATATAGACATATAATATAGCCTCCCAAGACACGATTGGGACATCAGAGCTACTTTGAAGAGCGACAGCTATTCCTGCAATAACAGCCACTGAAACAAGAAATATTTTACGGGTTTTAAGGATCTAATCGGTGAGTTTTTTATAGGATTGTTAAACTGATAACTTACAAATACAATTGTAGTAAATACGTTGACACTTCTTTTTAAATTTTGCAGATGTCGAGACTGGACCATCATGAAGCTTCTTCCATTCACCCTTCTCACATCCCCCTTTGGCTTTCCCTACTGACCTATGGTGCTTAGGAGGATGCATCATTGTTGTTAAATAGGCACCAACGCTCTCCTAGTTTTACTTGCAATGATACATATCACTGGAGACTATTTTTGTGAAAATTTACTTGCCTGGAGATGTATGTACGTGCGGCGCTGCTTGCTACAATCGAGTAATTAACGCAAGTGCCAACGCTGCATTTAATTAATTAGTTTTTTTTTCAAGCATTATTTAGTGGACAACCTTGTATTCGTAGATTTAGCTAATTAAATGCAACAAGAATTGTAGATTTAAAAGGAAGTGTTTTTATTAAATTCCTTAAATTCAACAAGAAATAAAACCCTTATCGCGTAATATAGTAAAAATTAAATGCGTGAGAATTTTGGTGCATTATTCCTTTTACTTAGCGTTTAAATGTCGAATTATGAGTGGTAAAAAATTCCAGTTTTTTAACAGTAACGAAAATAACGTAAATATTAGTTTTAGCAATGAGCAAACTTATTTTTGTGTAGCATTTTTTGACACGTAACAACAATTAAAATATCTCATTCACACATTTTTAATTCTTCATCGATAACTTACACGAGGATTAGTTGCTTATCGCTTCATTGGGGTTTATTACGTGCAATTTTGTGCCCGAGCCAAAATTAAGGAAGAGGGCAGAGGATGGAGTAGGCAATAAAATATGTCAGCACATTTAAAATTCCAAGCTAAATGAAAGGAGAAGTCAAGTTGACAATAATTCCACCGATGTTATGGTTTTTAGGAACGCCTTTTGCTAATGAAACTTGTGTACAAATGCTTTTTAGGCATTTTAAATACTTTAAAAACAATCGGCATACAAAACAGTTAGGGGTTTGCAATCCCTATTTTCAAATCTATTTATGCTGACGCAATTCCTTTCCCATCATATGCAATTAGTTCGTTAACTTTTCCAATCAAGAAGATGATGAAATCTATCTTCATCACGTACACTCATTTGCGATGTTTGTGATCAGTACTTAATACCCCTCCCAGAACAGTTGGAGATCATACAAAGTAGAGATCGATTGAAGAGTTTGACCAAGGAGGATCTCCTCCTCCTCAGCAAGAAAGAGTTATCCAAATTACAAATAAAGTTACACCGTTCAATATCAACCCATGTCTCACTTTCCCCCTTTTATTATCATCACTTCATCTGCATCAAAATGTAGGTGTACCCAACTAAACCTTACTACAAGTTTATGAAAGCAACAAAAATGACAAGCAAGTACTCAGTGCATGATTTATGAGATTGAATGGAGTGAGATGGTCAACAAAGTTTGTCGATCCAAACTTCACCTTTATTCTCCCTAGCGACCTCGCAATCCTCTTATGAAGAGCCCTCCCATTTCCCCCTGAATTATTCCTCATCTCCTTCAAACACTTCTCAGATTGGGCCATCACCCCTGCCGCAACCTGCAGCATGAAGATGAAGCAGATAGCATCCATCAGGTCTAGAGGAAAGAAGGCGAACCCCGGCATGGGAATCTAGCTGTGTAGCTTGACACAGGCATAAAGACAGATCACAATTCCAACCCAACCAAGAATTATTATGACTGGGATTACCAGCTCCTGGAAGGTATCATTGATGATGATTCCAAGGTGTTGAGTATGTCGGTATATATGGATTCCATGGGCATAGTCCGAGCTAGTTTGGCTCGAATGCAAAACATTTTTTGCGTGTCAAACGTATCCTTTTAAAGATAGAATCGGCAAGAAGGTTCCGAATAGCAAGAAGAAGAACGCAGTCAGGGTTATAGTTGCCCACATGTAGACATCAAGGAAGAAAACCACCATTTGAAGGAGCCGATCCAGTAAGGTTGTGGGATTGCAGGATGTTCCACGCATTAGAAATATGTGGCCGAGTAACGGTGGCATGCATGGTTGGGTATACAACAAGGCTCCGATAAAGGCAGGGAGTCCAATGTCGGAAACGATTCCCGCAATGTGGATCCATTTCCTTAGAAGATGCTGAGCCTCCGTTGTAGCTGTTCCATTTAAAAAAATGTGACAATTACCTTTTTTTAATTAAATTTTATCAATAATAATATTTATTTCTTACCAATTATTTGACTCCGTTCAAACTCATGGAATGAGTTAAAGACGCGGATAAAGCCGGATCCACCGTTTAGAATAAATCCTAGTCTCAATATAAACCCAAACATGGAGCCGATAACGAATAACAATGACATCATCTTCTCGGATGTTTCAAGGCTAGCAAAACTAACCAAGTAGTTTGTAAGGATCACAGGGCCGTACAACGCATGAAAGGCAAGATTCGCTTGGAACCGACGCAGTTTCCGTTTGGAATTCGTTATGTTCGGAAGTGAATTTCCAAGTGGCCATTCGTACTGGCAGAGTGACACTCTCTCCAGCATCCGAAGATGGAATCGGGTAAGGGAGTAGATTGACCAAGTCATGACGATGTCGATTAGGCTTTAAATTCACCAGTTAGTTCATCGTTTGGCACTGTACAAGGAAATCAATCCAGTTCAGTGAATATATAACTGGTTGAAAATGCGTAACGCCATTCCGGCCCACTTAAACCGCTGGTGAGGCATAACAAAGTAGTTAACACCAACCACCAATTAAATTGCTAACATACCAGATTGTTGCCGTATGCCGTGCATAATAAAATGATTGTAATTACCATGACGTATCTTTAAGTTATTTGATGTATAGCAAATAATATTAATAATACATAATATGCAAATTATTGTTGAAAATTCAAATTTTGGAATTTTTATTGAGTTATTTTTCATTGACCGTGTAACTCACTGTGTATCATTTCATTTGAAAAAAATGACGACCTCGACCTTCGACCTTTTTGCCGCGGTCCGATCGACCCCAAAAACAATAAACTTCTTACAATTTACCACTTGTGACTACGTGCCAAGTTTGAATAAATTGTTGTAAAATTAAGATGAAATCGACAATAGTAATTTCTAAATGTAAATTATAAATAGTAATTTCTCCATTCCATTTAGTTGTTTAGCACGTCAGTCAAAGGTCAAAGTTAGTCATATCTTAATGCCACTTGGTATGTTTTGTATGTCAGTCAAAGCAGTAAGCACAGGCTTTGCTTTTTTCTTCTGTACGCATGTACGCATGTACGCATGTACGCATGTACGCATGTACGCACATCCCAGTATAGTAGTAGTGGTGAGCTTTGCAAAAAATCGACAAAATTGTCGATTTAATAAAATCGGTTTACGCGTTTACGCGTTACGCTAGAGCGCGGACAACCAGAGGGACAGACGGACTCATGCCAAAACCAATACATACCTTACAGGTACGTAATAGTAATAAGTATAGTGGACTAGTGGATATAAATGACACAATCATTATTATAGCGACACGAGGTAAAACACATTTGCCTCGTGTCGCTTTGAAAGTTGTGTGTCAATTTGGGCGCACACCAAATTTTACGTAAAAGACTTTACGAAGGAGTTACTTAAGGCACCAGAAAGTGTACCTAGCAAATTCTGTTTTTGCAAATTCAAACTAGGATTTAAGAGATTGAAAGGAAGGGCTCAATGTATTTTCCATTTACGTAGTTACCGTATTCTCTCTAATAGTAGACCCGCGTTCTATTAAATTTTTCGACTTTTACCCCCGCGTTCTATTAGAGGCCCGCGTTCTATTAACATTTTTCTGGAGTTACCCCCGCTATGTATTGGAGGCCCGCGCACTATTGGAGGCCCGCTTTGTAAAAGAGAGAATACGGTATGTAACTTCTGAAAATACTGAATGATTGTAAATGTGCACATTAATATAATTGCTAGTCCAAGTAAGAATCCCATAACTAACTCAAAACTCCTTTTTATTGCTGAAACTTGATATAAATAGAAAATAATTTGAATTAACACTTCCTTTTCTTAACCTCCCCAATCACGAAGTGAGATTCTCCATGAGCAATTAAGTATACTTTCTGGCGACTTTAATTACTCCTACGTTATGCAAAGCCCATCCCATTCCATGTAAATTTAACATAAAACGGGATTTGAAAAGTTACAGTGAATTACCATATTCTGCTTCCTACATCCTTTAATTTTACCTCGTGTCCCTATGAAAGTGGTTCTCTCACTTATATGCCAGTTGTGGCCCTTATTATGCAGGTCAACAATCCAACCTGTAAATATTTAAGTGGTGGGTGGTTTTAGCTACTTTGTTATGCATAACTAGTGCCATAAGTTGGCCAGTTATAATGAGTGAGCTGGTTTGTTTTTATATGGAGTGTACACCGAAGAAAAACTGATGAGCAAATAGCGTAATCAGCATCGCCATGGATAGCTCAATATAATCAACCACCAAATTGCATCTTTAGATGCCTCAGAAAATATCCCTTTGCCAGTACGAATGCCCGCCCTGAGAGTTATTATCATGATGATTTTTAATTCCTCCGAATATTATAATGAATGGATGTATGATTTATTGCAAATTCTCAACCGAAAAACAGATTGTGCCAATTTAGCATCTCAAAGCAAGGATCTAGGATCCATGATCGATCTTTAGAAAGAGCAAAGAATCTGTTTGGCCGACCAAGAACGAGTAAGGAGACGTTCATTTTTATTACATCACTTGATTATTATAAATTAAGAAAGAGATTTCAAATACAAAAACACCATAGATTAAATCGGGACAGAAAACATTTTAAAGTTTTGAGGTAAATGATTGATTAAAATGGCCATTAAATTATAAAACATAAGTACCTACATACTTTCATTGTAATTTCCAAGCCCATTGTCTAGCAATCTTCATCCGGAACTGGGCAGCAACAAGGGATGCAAGGGAAACAACAAAACATAAAACGACATCGAGTATTCCTCCCTGATCAGAAAAAATTTTTTTTATAGACATTGCTAAAGTTCCATTACATTGTCGTTAAAAATAACATTTAAAAAATTTAATATCGCGTAAGATTTAAAAAAAAATATTGACGAGTTTCTTTACCACCAAATTTAAGGCACATGTTGCTCTCTCTTCTAATTTATCTCCTTTACACACAGGTATACACGGTTTATCACCTATTGATAATCAAAGTTAGTGTAGCTGAAATAATGGAGAACTGGATGTTCAATTGATGGACAAATTTGATACTATTGAAATAATAAATTGTCAGAAAAAAGTCAAATGAGATTTGTAGTAAGTAATGATTTTTTCCGAATGATATTTCTAAGATTTCAGTTTCAATTTTACTTTGAAAATTTTCTTTCTAATATACTTGCAATTATTAAAGAAAGCAGATAAACAAGAGAGAGAAGATTTTGTCTCAGCAGCTAATTCTGATCTACAATCTGATTGCGTCTTTGTCACGAACGCGAGGAGAAAAACTAGTATATATGTAACCTTGTAAGCCATGTTGGGACGGATGGTAGGCGCTAGGCTTGACATTTATAGCTAGATTTTTTACACAAAACAAATGACGATGAGACGCGCATCATTTCATAGCTTACCTTGTAGCCCACGATCCCATGTCATATCATAATTCCATCATCATCACAGAACCCACGCAAATCCTATTATTATTGCATTGGACGTCGGTGAGGTTGAGCTGGAATGGATATATTTTTAGTATTCCGTTAAGTTGCAGTCCTTCATTCCAGGCAAGTTTCCCATTTGCTGATGTAGTTTTTAAGTTTAAAACGTTTTATTTTGAGTTGGATGGGTTTTTTAACTATCACTGACAATAATATGATCAATATGAGTACCACAATTTACAATGGACATATAATATGGAGATAAAATGTTTTTAAAAAGTAAAATGTGATTTTATAAGAATGGTGGAAAGAAGCAGTTTCTAATTTTCATGCCATGCCATTGTCAAATGGCAATCTAAGACCATGTTGGTAAAATCCACAAGAAGTTAGTAAAAGTGAAGACCATAATCATGATGAAATGAAAAATGAGCTCATTCAATGCTCACGTGGGACTGACGTAAACGCAACTCACATTTTACCAATATCGGAATGAGTGGGATGATGGACAAGCTAAGAGTTTGTTAGCATCTGGATCCAGATCCAGCTGTACTAAAATTTAGTTTTTGACATGGCACTCCGAGATTTTAAAGAGGAAAAACTTACTCGATACGTTTTAGCGTAGTTTCGATTTAATATCAAATGCCACGCAAATGTAATATGATGAACAAATATTATGAGCTCATCTTTTCCAATGAGCTTTTCCATCTTTTCCATCCAATACTATTTACTAATAAGATATGAGACTATTTTTTTCGTTTTTTCCATCGCAATTCCCACTACTCAAAACATGCGTTAGTATATACAGATAGCAGTAATCCAGAGCAAATGAAATGGATTGGGCTAGAGCTTCAGAAAAGGTTATAGGGTTGTGAGTACAAATTGCCACGAAGATTCCTCACTTACAAACATGTGGATTACAAAATTACTTATTCAGCCTGGCCATGCCATTGATGTCATGAGGAATGAGCACAAGGATGAGCGTTAGTAACAAATGAATATGTTTATAAAATATACTATTCACTATCCATATTATTATTTAAACACAATTTTTAATTAAGTACACTAATTAAACATTTTAAATTTGCTCCCTTTTCCTTCCTTCGATTAGCTAGCAATGATTTGCAACGTATCAATATTAATTTATTACCTGTCAAAACCACAATTTTGTGCTTGGACTACCAAACCATTAACCTGAAAACAGCTTTGACCAAGTTACCAGCTCCGCTGCAGAATTAGAGTTTCAATTTCTCTACAAAACTATAAAAAGTATTTTTATCCTTACATTGCTATTTGCATTGCTGTTTGCATTACATTTCTGTTTGCATTAAATTTATAAAATGTATTCATTTGAAACTGAAACAAAATAACAACAAGCCCGGAAAATTTTTGTTTAGTATAAATTATGAGACATCTGGAGCTGCCATAATTATTCGCAGCTCATAAATAATCATACCATTTTGTGTATTTAACCTTGCTAACCAATCCATATAAATATATGACTAGGAAATGGATCCTTAGCAGTCCGCTAACAGATTTTACAAACGTTTTATTAACTTTCACAAGCCTCTAAAAATGAAAGGAACAATCTTGATCCTGTCAATCTGCTTGTACTTCCAAGCATACTGCCTAACCCTGGGGGATGACCAGCCAATTCCTATACCTTCCTATTCTCATTCTTCATTCAACGAAAAGGTGAAACTTGACGTGGAATCCGAATCCGGGGAAAAGTACAAGCTTGATTTAACAAGGCCAGCAAGAACAGTCCTACATCCAAACCTCAAATTCATCCGTATAGATCGTGACCTCCCCACAGGTCGCGACACTTGGTCCCCTTCCAATCATGAATTGAATGCCGCTCAAAATATCTACATCGATGAAAAGCACTCAGCGGTGGTCCGCCGGAGCGAGACAAAAAACGGAGAAAAATTTCATGGAGTTGCTAACGGTATGAGACTGGAGGTGAGTGACGGGATAGTCAAGTTGAAAGAACGCCCTTCAAATCATTCGTCGGATTACATCGACTTCGGAAGGAATTTGACCTATGCAAAAAGTCAGAAGGGCGGAATTCAATATGAAAAAAATGACGCGGTCGTCGAGCTGGTCCTAGT
>JAQGAG010001140.1:0-11069 GCA_034696835.1 Lepidocyrtus lignorum
GCCAAAGCAGGATTTTCCATGTGGGTGGGCACCCCCACAGCCTCCGTACAATCGCTCATTATCCATAATGGAGTTTTCGAGGAGCCTTTCGGCGAAAGTGACCTCCCTCGTCGGGTCACCCTGTCCACCTCGACTACACGTATTGGATTGTCTTGCCTTACCCCCATCGGTTGAATGGGAGGGAGGTGGAGGTGATGGTATTTTACTTCCAGTGTCACTTTTTGTATTATCAGGTATCGTTTCAACTTCAATCCCTCCTTCGATCCCCCTTGCGAATTCCCTGGAATCATTTCGACCTCCAGCTTCGGAGTGATTCGATCCTCCACCATCGACACTTTCATGATAATTGCTTTCTTGTGGCTCATGACGATGACAATGAGGTTGACCTTCACTCGGACCACTGTGATAATTTGTCCCTTCATCCTCCTTATCAAACTCCGTCTCATTCGCCTGATTTTTGTGGCGGAGGTAGGGGTCATCTGAGTTGTCCTTCGCCCATGGCACGAACATACTTGGCCTCATCATCACATTTCCCAAAAGATCGTCGGCTTTTCGATCTCCCCTTTTTTGTGGATTGTTCTGCAGATTGTCATCGTAGATGGATAGGGCTGCACTCCAAACGTTGGGGTCGTTAGCGACATCGCTAATCCTATCCCGGAAGGGGGGACTGTTCACGATATCCTCCATGTTGAGGTTGCGGGAGACTGGGATTTGGTAAAATTTGGGTTTGGAGGTGGAGGGATGGCTATCCCTTGATTGCATGTAGTTGACGACTTTTTTACCTAAGTTTTAACGGTTGACAATTCAGAGCAAACATTTATTTCTAGAAACAGTAAATTTAGACCCTTCACCCTTTACCAATTCAACGAAATGCCAAACGCCAATCAGTGTTGGGAAAAAGATAGCTATCGACAATAAATATCGTCGAAGATAACGATAAAGATAACGATAAATCTATCTTTTATCGTTGACCGTTTTAAAAAGCTATCTTTCAATTGCAATTTTAAATTTTGAAACTTAAAATTAACCGAGGTTTCGCATCAAAACTTGGTCTAATTCAGCTAATTTTCCATTTTTAGCCCAATTTTTAATTACAATCATGAAAAAGAGACAATTCTGTCAAATATTTTTAAGATTTTTAAGATATAAACCGATCTACGAAATAATTTTTTATCGTTTATCTTTATCTTTATCGTTGAGTTAATTTTGTAATTATCGCTTATCTTCATCTTTATCGTTCATCTCAGTTAAGATCTATCTGTATCGTTATCTTTTATCGGCAAGTATCCCATTTTCCCAACACTGTAGATGGGACATTTCATCACAAACTTCAATGTTACTTTGACCCTTTTTCGGTTCACAGACCAACTCCAAAAACAATAGGTTCCCACCGACAAACAATTATAATTTATTATATATTAATATATATTAATTATAATAAAATTTGAGCGAAATCGGTCTACGCGTTCAAGAGTTATCGTGTCAAACGACAGTCATATTGGACAGACAAACAAAACAACTAACCCTTAACATATCTACCGTACTCAATAGTTTTAAAACATGGTAATAATTCATTTTCCCTATGAATGTATAATATCAAACATCTATTGACGTACACAAGTTTAAAAAATATTAGTGAAATGATTTTAATACCTAAACTAACTACAATACCTATAATGAATGTCATACCTAAAACCCAATCCATATGAATAGTAACAACCGTATATATATTGCATACCACGAACTGTATACAAGATGGGGCATGATGAGATATGAGCGGTGAATTTAACTTGGTTTTGACTAACATATAATGCCAAACCAAGCAAACCCAATAAAAGAAATCAAACCATTTGATACACACACACATGTATTACAGTAGTCATGAAAGAATGTGTATGCTCCAACAACATTAAACTCATATTAACATGGAAGAATATGGTTCAGTCCATCAAATACATTCTATCAACCCTCATAATATGACATGTATCAAAAAGACTAAATGCAACAAGACGCTTTGTTTACTTATTTCATTCAACAAACCTACTGCTCAGCTGAAGTGCTTTTAGTAATTGTGTTTCACGACAAGGAAAGAGTTTCCAAACATAGTTAATCACCTTTTACCGTTAACTGTACAACTTTCTACTCTTTTTTATACTTACATATTTTTGAAATTTTTGAATTGGACTTTTGGATCACTTTACAAAAGTGCTTAACTTTTAATTCTTTGTACTAACTTTGTATTTTGTTGAGTGTTAGTACATACCACTAAAATGCAATCCCAATCGTTTACTCAAACCTCAATTCAAACGCCAACATCTTTAAATGCAAGAACGAGAAATGTGAAGATGACGCCAACTCAAGTAAGTAGTTTAATTTTCTATAAATATTACTTACATCAATTATTTACAACGTTAGTGTCTATATGTAGTGAATAAGTGTTTGCGGGCCATCAGATTTTTAAAAAATAGGGTTCATGTTTATTAATACAAAAGTATATATTTTTTAAACCACATTCCAGGCTTTAGCTGCCCTTGATTGTCTTATAAAAGATAAAGGTCAACCGATAGAATTACCAGGTGAAGGACGATTATTCGAGCGTGGTCTCTTTAAAGAAATTAAGAAAAGGGCTAGAAGAGATATGAGACTCACTTTGAATGCCGACTTTTTAGCACGACGAAGTCAAACGAACGTCGGCGCAACAACTATGTCTTCACATTCACTCGTGGTAAGCTTTTAATTTAATCACAATAATATCCGCCAACCAATTAATTACCAGTATCTCCTTTATCTAAAATGTTTTAACAAACAACCAACCATTATCTCTTAACAAAAAACAAAAACAAAAACAAAATATTTTCTTTTTGATTCTTAATTGTTAATAGACTGCCAGCAATCATGTTTCGTCACCGTCATCCAGTATCACTCCTCCACTGATAACGATCCCACTAACACCACCTGATTGGGAAAAACAACACAAGCAATTAGTACGTACAGCATCACAGTACGAAAGCTTTCCTATTGATCCACAGTCTTTTGAATACAGAAAAATTGTTGAATTGGCGGAACCGTACAGAGTTAACTCCATTAACAAGGTACGATATTCTTACATTATTCTTAATTTATTTTTGTTGGCAAAATTATTTAAAGGTTATGTTAAAAAATACTAAATAACAATATGTTAATTATATATTGCTACTTTGTTTGACCATTTTAAGATTGTAAATCGAAAAGTATGGGATGATTACGCGACAAAACGACGTCAAATGCTGAGGCAAAAATCTGAAGATCCGGATGTGTGGTTGACGCTTGATATGACTGGTATCGAAGTAGACGGCCGTACCACACGAGACAAAGAATTTAGGGATCGGAATCCATGTCTTTCTAATGCAAAAGGAAAATATGATTTGAATGAAGCTCTCCTTTTTCATTGTACAAGGAATAAAAATTGTGTAGAACCTATACTTAAACAAGGATTGGATGAAAGACTTGGAGCAGATGCAACAAATGTCCTAATGGGAAAAGGCATCTATTTTGCAGATCATCTCAAAAAATCTTGTGTATATGTCGGCGATTCCCGAACTGCAATGTTATTTACTGTAATATTGGGTGATTGCAAGGATATGGAAAATGGAGGAGAAGATGTGAAAAAATTAACAACAGAGCCCGAAAAGCAATCGAAAGAAATGCGGAATGAAGATGATCGAACCTTTGACTCAATAACAGGAAGACCAAATTATCCACCATACAATGAGTTTGTCATCTTCAATAGAAACCAATGTTGCCCCATGTATGAGATCAAGTTATCCCAGAGATCCATTGAATCACCTGTAGTCGAAACAGCACCTGGTCATGAACATTTCGAGGCAGCAAGAGCAAATTCCCCTGATTTCGTATGGAAGAAACAAGATCAATTGCCATACTACTTGCCTAATACTAATGGCCAAATTGGAATGAAACAATGGCCATTTTTCATTTCCAATCTATTCACAAAAATGGATCTAACTAAAAATATAGAATCATTAAAAGGAATGGAATATCAGGATGATGATGTCAATGCCTATGTACTCAGCGAGCTGGACAATGACCTTGATGCAGCTGTGCAATTCTTTCAAGATGTCATTAAAGATGTGGAGCAAATGACCCAAGAAGAAGTAGATGCAAATCAGCCAGTTGCAAAGAAGAGTAGAAAAAGTGTTAGGTCCAACTCAACCCCAGCATCATCATCATCAGAAACAGCATCACCTTTCTCAACTTTAAATATGAGAAAAGCTATCATTTGTCGAGGGTGTAAGGAAAAATATGGATATCGACGATACGTTGATTTGAAATGCGATCATCAAGTTTGCTCTGTTTGTTTTCCAAAACTACGTATGTTTGGTAACACAATGAAATATAAAACTTCATATAGTTGGATCAAGTGTCCAATTTGCTATGAAGTTGATGGAGTGGAAATTGGGACATGTCCTAAAGGTGTTATGGTTGTGAAGAAAATCCATGGACTACATTGTGAAGGATATGAAAATGTCCCTACCCACCGAATCTTATATACTGTTTGGCATGATGGGGAAAAAGATGAACGCACAGCCTACCTACCAGACACACCAAAAGGCAGAAAACTTTTGAAATTATTGAAGCTCGCCTGGGATAGGAAACTTATTTTATCCATTGGAGAAAGTATTTCACGAGGACTGACCAACGTTCCCATATGGAACATTGAGCATAAAACCAACCTCACTGGTGGTGAAGAAAATTTTGGCTTTCCGGATGAGACGTACTTGGATCGCGTTTTGAATTACTTAAAAATCTACCACCTTTACTAAATGGTAATAACATTAAAAAAAATCATTTATTTCCTAAATCAGCTTTTAAGATTTTACAAAAACAAAATATATATAAATATTTTCAATGGAAATTCAATTTATTCATTCATACTTTTCTTTTCTTTACCTTTCAGATATTTCAGAAGCGACAACTACATGGAAAAGACTCCACAACGTAATGAACTCTTGCACAAAATGTAAATAATTTAAATGCATTGTGAAATCTAGTTTTAAGTATGAACTATTTTGTTGAATTCCCAACTCCTTCACTAAATTATTCATTTATTAGCTTTTATATCATAAAATGTGTAGTAAATAATTTAATGTACAATTTCAATTTAAATGATATACTCAATTTATATGTATTCCTTCAGAATTGTTGTGAGAATTCGACCAATTTTTTATGTGATATGGGTATACACTTTCAATTTAGGTATGAAAATCACGTTAAGTGCTAAGACCATATTAGGTGTCCAATTAAATTTAGTTTAGTAAACTAATTACAGATTGTATACAACTTTTGTAGGAATGTTTTTCATGTGTTATGATTTTCCAACATGATGTAAGAACAAAAAATAATATAGTTCAATAAAAAGAATAAACTCATAAATCCACGATAACCTTTGTGCGACACAAATTATCTCTTCATAAAATTTAAATAAATTCTAAATTAACTTATTACTAATAACTAAAAACACATATACATGTCATTCTCATTCAAAAGTCATACATAAAACCACATATATAGATAGTCACTACAAAATTAATATTATATATAACATAGTAGCTCACTAAAACTACTTCATACCAACAATTAGCTAGGTACGCTTAATTATATTCATTCATAACCTTAATTTTCAAATATATAACATTTGAAACCACTGCTCACATAACAGCTTATCATAACGTTTAACACAAGATGATATTTTATTCCTTTAGAGAAAATTTAATAAACGCTCATGCCCACAACCTAGATCAGTGGCCTCTACTTTGATGAAAAAAATAAACTTCTTTCAAAATTAAATGCATCGTAATATTAAAAACACAAACGATTTTCATGACATTTTTTTTCGTTGATTTTATGTTCATTTTATGTCACACAATTGAAAACAAAACATTTGAAAGAATACTTATTTACAATACACTATTCAATTATACTAAACAAAGCTATCTTGTGATCTAGAAACTTCTTTTGTATCACTTATTTGCATTATTTGTTCTTTGTGTCATGCATATATTGTCGTTGTATAATAAAGAGTAATGATAGATATTGATAAAGTCATTTTAACATACAAACATGTATCAAATAGGATTCATTCAGTAAGGAAACTTATGCAATGTTAAATTTAAAAAGCATACTAGCTGTTGTCATGCACGTATATAAATACAGACGCATATTACTTCCAATCAAACGAATACAATTAATTACAAAAGTCCAAAACAAATGAAACTTTTAAGTTTATTTGGTCGTTTAATTTTTTACCAAAACGGCTTATACGAAACACAATCTTCATAATTTTTAAAGCTTTAAAGAAGTTTTCCTTTGAAAAACCCGATTACAGTTACATATTTTTATCATTCAGGAAATTTTTTACACATTATATACCTACCTACCACCTAGTTTAACCATTTTCGTCAAACAAGTACTCATGTAAGTAACTCATTAACAAAACAAATATCACTGACATAATTTTCATTACCCTTAATCTAAAAAGGTTTATAATCAGTTAATATAATACCAATTGTTACTTTATAAAATTTGAAGGGCTTCTTCCACATCTGCTAAGAAAAAACAAAAAGATGGTGAAACAACCAGCTGTTCCCGACCAATACCACAACAGTTGGTAGCTTTGGAACCACCTGCACTCTTCAAAGAGATCAATTACAAGCAAAAATTTACATACAAAAATTGGTCTTCCCGCAATGGCTACTGGTTTGGAATCATTTGTGACTTACGGGAAAACGCCTCTGCGCATTCCAATCGACTCAAGACAATGGTGATCCAGGAGGACTACTGGTTGAATTCTACCCCATCGGAACAAGTAATCGTCTATTGGGAAACTGCTACCAAGGTGCTCACCATTGGAGGACGTCACATCAAGCACCTCTCCTTAAATTTTCAACCCAACCAAAACATGGAAGCGCTACAGGCTGGAGTTTTGCAAGCAAGATGTAATCTTCTCCTTGCCATTATGGAACATTGTACTGGCCTCCACAGCCTTCGTATTACTGGATCCGGTTTCCAAGAGCTGGATGAAGATGAAGGTCTCAACATGATGGACAAGATTGACAAACTCCCTGCACTTCGTCTTAGCTGGCTTCAAGTTGGACTAGAGTTATCCCAAGGCGCTCTTAGTTACTTGTTCACAGATAAAATGATTGATGGCACAAACTTGGAGACATTAAGCATTCGATGGGAACAATTAGCGTCAATGATGCCAGCTACTTTAATTCTTCCAAAAGTAAGAAAGTTGACACTGATGCATTTTGCACGAGAAAACTATAGCTCACACTCCAATAACACACTTACCAAATTCACAAGGATCTTCAATGGAGTACATGAGCTGAGCTTGTTTGATTTCGTCGCTGGCACCCCATTCAATCTACCGTATATCATCAATGAAATCAAAACCAAAACTTTCTTGTTTAATAAGCTAAATTTGGATACATCTATCAAGCGCATCACGAACACATGGGACTTGCGTGACAACCGAGTGCAAACACTTCAAAAGCTTACTCTGGATATGGGATATTGTTCATGTGCAATGGGTGGACAATTGCAACAAAGACTCCAGATGTTTGATGCTCCAATGAAGTTGGACCTTGAATTCGAGCAAGGAAGCTCCATTGATGATGAGCTGAAGACTCAAATGCGTGCGGAAGTGACGAGCTTTTATGGACATCAAATTGACATGAACTTCAACATCACCAACAAATATGATCCCGAAAATTTGGAGATGGAAGATCAAATGGCATTTTTAGGAATGATGTGAACTAAAATGAAAGAAGATACAATTTACGAATTACATAATTATCACTTAAAACATTAAATGCTTGCATAACAAAAAAAAATTGTGCTTGGAAAAAAATTTTCATATCAAAATAAAATTGTTTTATAACTCAAATTATTTATAAGTATTAAAATGGACTTGATTGTAATGAATTTTAGTATTTGTTTCATAACGAATTATTACATAATCTAAGTGGTAAAAAATTCAACAGAGTTGAACTATATATAACTCTCCTATTTGAGCTAAATTGAATCCATCTGCATTTTTTAAAAAACAAAATAAAAATGTACCTAAAGTAAATATACACCTATAATATGTAGCACCCAAAATAATAAAAAACAACCTACAACCTAAAATATTTATTTTAACCTCCCAATTAGTTTTAAGGTTACTATTGAAACTTCTTGCACAATTATGCATTTAAATTATTGAATTACAAATAAGTTACTTCAAGCAATTTTTGCCACTTCTTCATTCTGAAGTTTTTTTGCATGCGTCATTTCACAATCATAAAAACATTCCCAGTTTGGGTAAACTTTTTGATTTTTCAACGAAAAGACTTTTGTTACATGTAAGTGTTCATTTACATATTTTCTTCATTCGAGACTACCACTTGACTTCCAAAAACAACACCAAATAGGGGATATATATACAACCAGCAATACTTTATATGGCTGCTGGAGGTCCCGGACGGGGAGGTAAATTATTTTCCATTCAAACTTTTATCAGTACTGTTCAAATCGTTCGTGATAATAATGGCCAACTATTAATTATTAATATTGTTTTTTTTTAAAACACCTTTTTGTTTACAAGGAGCACCCAATCAAAATGACCTAAGAGATTACTATGTTAGTCAACTCAGGGCTGGCTTGAAACGTCTCAAAGATAAAATTCGATACGATTTTCAAGAGAGTCCATTGCACAACGGAAGTGACTTTATTCAAGGAACATTTGCTGAACAATTTCTTCGATTGACTAATGATGGAAGGACATTGTTCTTCAGTCATGACCTTGATGCACAAAATTTCACAACGAGAATTTTCAACATCAGCCTTGCAGATGGAAATAATTTGGGTCACATAGAAGAAAGACATGTAACACCCCGACAATTCGAGATTTTTGAACGAATCTATCAACAGGGAATTAATATTAGAACAAACAGTCGGTTTTTTGGAAAACTGGATGCTTTTGTTGGAATCTTCATCACATTGGTTAACCTTTGTCAAGATATTGCGGATAAAAGGGAACGGTTTACTCGAAGAAGGCAACAACAACGACAGATTCTAGCTAGAGCTCAAAGACAATTGGCTCGAATAACATTGGACTTTGACCAACGTACAGATGAACTTGATGCGTTGGAGATACAACTAGCGGCCACAGAGAATGCAGAAGAACGGCAAACATTGATCACCCAAATTGAACGCCAAAACAATGAATGGAAAGGAATGAAAGAGCGCATTAAAGAACATTCAGATAAAATCGAACAAATTCAACAAAACGTTCGGGAGAGGTTTAACTATCAGGGATTAACTGATCTTAAAACCGTCTTCATTGGATATTGTTACTGTCGTACGAGGGATAGGGTCGCTGTTCGTTTGATGTGCTCATCTGTTCGAATATTCATCCAAGAGGAATTTCCATCCCGCCGCCCTTACATCGAGACTGCATACCCAGACTCTGTACTAAAAGATGAAATTTTAAGAACAAACTCTGAAGTCCTTTCCCTTATGATACGGAGACACTTTCGCACTCACGAAGAGTATCAACATGCTGTCCTGATGATAATTCCTGCCACTTTTGAAAATGTGCAAGCCTGGAACATTTATTACAGTTTACGATCTATCCCAGGTTGTATAATTGGAGACGCATGGAATGAATTGCAACAAGCTATTGTATCCAAAGACCATGCCGGACTTCCCGTGGATCCTCATCCAATTGATGCTCCAAACACTCTTCGGCTAATGGGAGAATCTCCAGCTATTGAACTTTTGAAAAAAGAGTCATCTGCTGCAAACTATAAAAGAGATGAAACTGTGAGACTCTACAACGCCTTAACTACTCCACCAACCACAAAACAGACCGAGGAGAAAGATGCGGCAATAAAAGAGGCTGAAAAATTAAACACCAAATTGCAAGATTCTCGTACAGATTTTGTGGTAAATTCACAGCTAACCCTTGGACAAATGATTGGACACGGTAGTCAAGATCGACAACTGTTAATCCAAGTTATGCGAACAGCTGTCAATGACTGTCCATGCATAAGGGGAGGACCAATCCATCGGGGACCAAGACCAGATCGGAGCATTATAATTACGGAACCTGTTACACCACAAACAACACAAGTTCCACGGAATGAAGTCACAGAAGAACAGCCTGGTGGTTCATACAGGGCAGCAGTTTTGGATGATCAAGAAATTGAACAAATTTTTTATCCAGAAAATATGAATCAAAATGCTGCAACGAGTGACGTTGGAACTATGACTTCTAAAGGTGAACACCAAGAAGACCAACAACAAGGTTCTTCTTGTACACGTACTCGGGAAGAGTAAAACTTGAGTGCAAATATACAATACACAATTTATAGTTAAGTACATTACCTTAAATCAAATGATTAATGTTAGATCAAACAAAACATATTTCATCTAAAACTAAATTACTTTAAATATAAAAAAGGGGGATGTCGATAAACCATTAATATTTGAATAATACAACAACAATTGTAAATATTGGTAAATTGTATGTGGGGGATTAAAATTCTTGTAATAAATCCAAAATTTTAAATTCTACAAAATTAATTTAAAATTGCCTTCGAATCATATGCATTTTGTTTGTCTTTAAAGTTTATTTAAACCTAAGAACGCTAAATAATTAGACACTTGAGAATTCATTTTAAGCACTCGAGAATTCATTTTAGCGACTTGAGTATTTCTTTTAAGAATTTCGTTTACGGATACAAAAATGCATGTAGGTATATGATTTAAGGAACTTGAAAAACATTTCTGGATCTTCATTTTGGGATACGAAAACGCATGCTTTTCATTTCAAGGACTTCAAAATTCATTTCTGGGACTTCATTTTGGGATACGAAAATTGCATACTTTTCATTTCAAGGACTTCAAAATTCATTTCTGGGACTTCATTTTGGGATACGAAAACGCATACTTTTCATTTCAAGGACTTCAAAAGTCATTTCTGGGACTTCAAAATTCATTTCTGGGACTTCATTTTGGGATACGAA
>JAQGAG010001141.1:0-11066 GCA_034696835.1 Lepidocyrtus lignorum
TTACCCACATTTTAGTACGGTCTCCTTCCTAAGAATCTCCGCAATTTCTAATTTTCCCATTAGCTCGCCTGTGGAACTCTGCTCGGTCAAATTATTTAACAAGCCTGTTTTACCATCTTTATCTGCCCTCAACAACTTGCCATGGATAAGCTGCAAATGTTCTACTGTTTCAATCTCAATTTATTTATTTATTTATTTGCATTTATTCAGAAAAAACATTTCGATTTACACATGTTGTATGGTGATGTTACACGTTCACATTACCAAAAATAATGTGTAGATAATAGAAAATTTATACAAGAAAAAGATTTTTGAATGCAGCAAAAAATTGTGCATCAGGATAGGAACAAAAGAACAGAAAAAAACACAAGAAGTTCCGGCAGCTAACACGGCGCATGGAGGAAAAAAATAGACAACTTAAAAAACTAATTCTTATACTAAAACTTTGTGCGTAGATAATTTACAACTTGTGGAATAGTAGATCTACGATAACGCTCACTCTTTGTGCTTACTACTCTGAAATTATGTTTATTCTTATTATACCTTGACCCATTTGTATTGTTGCGTTTTATTTGATATGGTTCAAGCTAACTCTTAAAACGTGGTTCTGATAAAAGTTTCACACCAAAATTTTCCATAAGGAAAATACGCCTGGTATGCAATGTTTGGATATTTAGCTTTTGACAAATACCACTGTACTTGTCCTTACTTACATAACTTCCAGTGATGATTGACAATGCTCATCGTTAGATCGAGCTTAATTTATTAGTTAATTTTGTGTCCGTACCAAAGCTCTATAAAATACAGCTGTAGTCAAAAATGCCCCGTATATACAATGTGTTAATTTTCACCAGTTGGGGTGTGGTGAGACCTTTTCTTTTTAATTGTCGTAATAAATATAATTTTTTTTCAAGCTTTTTGATACACATAATCAACGTGATTAGACCAACAAGGTCCATTATTCAGAATTATCCCAAGAAGTTTACAAACTTTTACCTGTTGGATCTCATTGATATCTACAGATATTTGAAATGGGAAAAAACGCTTGCCCTTTGACTGATCAATCACAATAACATTGCTCTTCTTTTATTTAAGACACATTTTGTTTTTGACCAACTTACTATTTATACGAGAAATAAGATCATTCATTTTTGGAGTTTGGTCGTATTTCACTGCCTCCGCAACACACATATCGTCAACGTATGCATGCATTACATTATTATCATTTTTGCATTCAACCTGGAACATTTTTAATATTTTATTAATTAAGATAACGAACAAAATTGGCGCAAGCTTCGTCCCCTGGGGGGTCCCGTTAGAGATAGATAAAAGATCAGAAACAACGGTTTTGTCTTTTGTACATTGTTGTCTATTACGCAAGAAATCCGCAATCCAGTATATATCATGATAACTTATATCTAATTCTACCAACGCATCTATTAAGGACTGATAATGAATCAGATCAAATGCACGGGAAAGGTCAAGTAGCGCTATAATTACATAAGTATTGGGGTAATCTAATTGTTGAAAATGTAATCAAACAACGACACAAGATAGTGCGTAGTAGACACAAGATTTTTTAATGCTACCAAATTGACTGTGGCTTATTTTCCCTGTGATTTGATCATACAATTTGTCATATATATATTTTTCCAATATTTTACGATACACATTAATTTGAGTTATCGGTCGTAAATTGTCAATAGAAATGTGACCAGAATCTTTATGAATGGGCGTAATAAAGCCCTTTTTCCACTCAGTAGGCTCGTAATAATATTTATAGCTAAAGTTAATAATATCAGTCAGCATTGGTGCGATGTGTACAGCAGCAAGCTTAAGAAATTTGACTGGAAGTGCTCCAGGTACATTTGATTTTTTAGTTGGTAAGGACTCTAAACTTTTAAGCACCTGAAACGCATTTACCTGCAAGCAAATCTCAGAGGATTTCTCTTGCAATTTTATTTCACCCAAAGGTTCGTAAGTATTATTAACTTTTGTGAAATGGTCATTTATTTTATTTAAGGCAAGAGAGATATTGTTAAAGCCATAGGCCAAAGCTATGTCCTGAACTGCTGACTTTTGTGTTAACCTTCCACTAATACGATAAACTAACCCATAAATATTTTTGTTTTCATATTCAATCGAGGATTGTAATTTAATGTTAAATCCCTGCTTACAAGGGAATGTCCCTTGGCCATACGCGCCCCCAGCTTAGTAAAAAATGTTTTCTAGACCAATTTTTGACGCTGATCAGGAATCTGTAATCATTTCTCTGTTTCGTTAAAGTTTTAAGCACAAGGGAGCACATTAACATGTTAGGTTACTAATATAACCTACTAAACAAAATACATATTCTGGCACTAATTTTAACGTAGAATTCAAATTTGAAAACGCCTTTCGTTAAAAATAATTAGTTTTGAAGTTACGCGACATATGGTCAAAATTTCAAACTTTAGGGTAAAATGGATTTAATATTCGAAATCAACACTATAAATATAGTCAGTTTCGATATTTTGTTTTTGAAAAAAATCTACAATTCAGTTTTGCATGTTAACGTATGGGAGATCTCCCTTGTAAGTAAAAGTTCAACAAAACAGAGAAATGAATACAGATTCGTGATCAGCGTAAAAAACTGGTCTAGAAAACATTTTTCATTAAGCTGGGGGCGCGTATGGCCAAGGGACCTTCCCTCGTTAGCCTTTCTCATTTCAACCTTGATTTCTTTTGACAAACTTTTGTGTTCTATTAAATTTCTATTCATTAATTTTAATTTTCTAAAAAGGTTTTTCAATCTAAAATTGACCCGCGAGCGGTCATTTGTACTCACACGTTTGCTCTGTAATGGAAATGCAGTTTCAAAAGCATTCTTAAGTATAACATCTAGATAGGCTACTTTATAATTAATATCATTGGAGTTATATAGCGGTGACCAATCCACGATTTCAAGTAATTCTGAAAAGTCTGAGAGATTATTGACATGGTAATCTCTGTAATACCTTACTTCGTAAGCTGAAAGAGGCCGTTTAATGTGACTAATTGGATTAAGTTCTATTCCGACATGGAACTTCTCGGTTTGTTTTACAGGAGACAATGGGGTTGGGGGATTGTAGTATTCTCTATTGCTTGTAAAGACTAAATCAAACTTTGACCCTTGCCTTTTGCTATCATCGAAAAAGGTATAAAAATCCACAACTTGTTTAAGACTTGTACTTCGGGTAAAGTTGCTGGCATATTTCCAGCGATTAAAGTCTCCAAATATAATAAAAGCAGGTGTAACCTACTTTGCTTTTATATTGTCAAAAGCAGACAACAATGACTTTAAAAGGTTATATTGTACAGTGTTTGGAGAATTAACCGATGACATGGCTATTACTGATACATTTTTCGGAAGGTAAATTTTGTGGGAAGGTAATGTGGCCGAGAAATTATCCATGTTACCTTAAAATCAAAAGTATTATTTAAGACATAATTCTTTTAAATAATTTCATTTGTGTTTTTTCAACAAATATGGATGTTCCTCCGCCGATCTTATGGCTTCTTATAGTGTCGAACGTATGAAAATTTGGCAAATTTGATTTTCGTCCTACGCTGCCACATGTCTGCGTTAAGACTAATATGTCATAATTACTACTGATTAACTCTAAATTATCTAGTTTGTCGGCACCTAACGAGCATACATTATTATAAAAGATTCTTGGGAAATTATAATAATTCCTAATTACATTATCTAAAATTTGCTGCTTTGGTTTCTTCTTTTCTCCTTTTGTTCTTCGTTTCCTTTTAATGAGCTGCAATCCAATCAGTTTCCAAAAGTAGGCAGGATTAATTTTTTGGGGACACCAGGAGACGTACAGTTGTTGCGGACAGGAAGGGCATCAATTACATCACAAATATAAATCTTCATGTGGGTTTCTTCACATAGATTAGCAAGAGCGATCAATTGTTTTCGTACCTAGGCCGAGTTTTGTGATAGTTACGTAGCCACAGTGGTGACATTACTTAGAAAAGTGCAGCCACTCAGAAGTAATCTGAGCAGTTTATGATTTTTTAATGGACCGTCTCCGACTTTCCAGCTCTTCCAGCCTTCATTTGACCTTCTAATGTCAGCACTACTTTGGTTGCCTTCAAGTTTTTGATTTTTGGATTCATTAGATGGGCTAGTCTGGACAGACCCGGGCTCGCTTCATCTTTTTGATCTCCGAGATAAATTGTTATAAATCTCCATCATCGGCATCCTCCGGTTCCGATATGATAATGGCTGGTTCTACAGGCATAGGCGCAATAATTTTATTGCCCGAATGTTTCATTTCCGATTCATTGTTATCCTTTATATAGTCATCCTGCTTCCCATCCTTAATTTCACCCTCTTCAAGATTTTCATCATTTTCCCGCTCTAGTTATGTTCATCACTTTGAAGTTTAACCTGTTTTTCACTTTTATTGTTTCCAGGCACACTGACACTAGGATTTAGATTGTTTTGCGTATTATTCACATTCATTTCTGGGAATTCTTTTCGATTTTGCGGACATAACTTTATTTCATGGGATCTATCCCCACGCTTGTAACACTTTGTTGCACCATACTCTATTTTAATGGATATTATGTCCATTCCAAAATAAATTTTTGCGTGGTTTGGTAACGGTTTTAGTTTATCTTTGAAAGTCATTTTGACATGAAGAGTGTGAGATTGCAGATGGGCAAATTGAACCGTTAAATCTTTAATTGGCAAGCGCAGAAAATCACTTTTCAATTCCCCATATTCCAAGAGAAAATTTTTGAAGGGAGCTAGATTATCCGGTAACGGCACACCTTTTATGAAAATATTTTTGATTGCTGGAGCATATTTGTGTATTGTCAGTGACACCGATTCCACAACAATATTATCCTTCCTAAGCAACTGTTCAAACTGTTAGCTTTTTTGAAAGAAAGTTCCGTAGCTGTTTCCAGCTATCTTGCCAAATGATTTGACCAATTTGGGATCAATTAATTTTCCTAACGATGCTAGATAATCTGCTGGTTTAGCATCAGGGATGCTTTTGAGAACGATGCCATACAATTCAGAAATATTCTGAGACATTATGACAACTTAGAACTGAGATAGGCCAAAAAGGTCTTCTCACAAGCACAGGTTATGTTGGCCGAAGCCAGGCACACAAGCTTACTTTTACGATAAAGCTTCAAGAGATATCAGAATGACAGCTCAACCACAGAAGCATCCTTCTCACTCAAGTAGCCGTAAGCAACTAAAATTCAATTTTCTTTAGTTGTTTGTATTATAAATGGGTACGAACTTGAATTTACCACACAACCTTGTCAGCCAGAACCCCCTTTCCAAATTTCATTTAACAAAAGCGATCAGTGTTCTATGGATAAACTTATTCACGACCTAATTGATATAGAAGCTATATCCATATGCAACGAAACAAAAGGCCACTTTTTGTCTCCAATCTTTTTTTTCCAAAACCTAATGGAAAGAACAGATTTATTTTAAACTTAAAAGGTCTTAACGAATACATTGACAACTTTTAGTTTAAAATGGAAGACCTAAGGACAGCAAATGACTTAATTGATTCAAGGTCTTATTTTACATGCGTCGACCTGAAGGACGCATATTATTCGATTCCGATTTATTCAAATAGTCGAAAATATCTTCGGTTTACGTGGAACTCTCAATTGTATGAAATTAATTGTTTCGCATTTGGTCTGTGTACGGCACCCCGTATTTTTACATACGGAACCCCGTACGGAACCCCGTAAAGTAATGAGAACTGTAAGCAGCCATTTTCGCAGACAGGGTATTACTGTAGTAGTTTATCTGGATGATATATTGATTGTTAGTTCATCCGTAGATGATGCAAAGCGTAATACCTCATACGTTTGCTATCTGTTACAAAAATAAGGATTTGTTGTAAATTTTGATAAATCTCAACTTGTATCAAGTTGTAAGATCAGGTTTTTAGGATTTGAAATAGATTCAAGTCACATGACCGTATCACTGATAATAAACGGAGAAGATATCTCAAAAGTGTACAAAGATGTTAACTAACCATAACTGTTTGATTCTTGAGTTAGCGGAATTTATTGGGATTTTAGTATCAGCAACCCCGGCCGTTCCGTACTCAATGCTTTATACAAAGCAACTAGAACGTGCAAAATTTTTGGCACTTAAAGCAAGTAATGGCAATTTTAAAGCCAAGTTTACGCTTCAAGATGACATGAAAATTGATATTTGTTGGTGGCATAATCAAATGGCTTATGCTAAGGCTCCTATACGAAATGATTTGTTTAGTATGGAAATATACAGTGACGCATCCTTATTAGGATGGGGTGCTTCATGCAACGGCCAAAACACGGGTAGCTGTTGGTCAATTAATGAATTACCAAACCATATCAACTACCTTGAGTTAATTGCAGCCTATTACGGCCTACGTTGCTTTGCAAAAAATTGTCATAATATTCAAGTATTATTATATAAAGATAACACTACTGCAATTAGGTATATTAACAAGATGGGTAGCATTCAGTTTCCTCACTTGTATTCCATTGCCAGGCGTATATGGCAGTTTTGTGAAAAAAGGTCCATATGGATATACGCAAACTACAT
Source organism: Lepidocyrtus lignorum (assembly GCA_034696835.1). Taxonomy (NCBI): domain Eukaryota; kingdom Metazoa; phylum Arthropoda; class Collembola; order Entomobryomorpha; family Entomobryidae; genus Lepidocyrtus; species Lepidocyrtus lignorum. The sequence goes on from JAQGAG010001141.1 coordinate 6,605, forward strand.
CCCTTCAAAGGACAATACAGAAGCTGATAGGGCATCTACAAATGTAGAAACAGAGTGGAGCCTTTCCGAAAAGGCTTTCATGCGGATATGTTATGAATACGGAATACCTAAAGTTGATCTGTTCTTGTCCCAAAATACTAAAAAATGCAGTAAATATTGCTCTTTCAGGGCTGATCCTTATGTCTTCCATGTAAATGCGTTTACGTTATCGTGGCATGAAATTTTTACGCTTTTCCCCCATTTAATTTACAACCAAGGGTATTACGAAAGCTAAAAAAGGAGGGGGCTGAAGGAATTGTGGTTGCTCCCTATTGGGAAACCCAGTCTTGGTTTCCAACTTATAAATCATTTATAAAAGGAAAACCAATAATTTTTAAACCGGATGCTAAATTACTTACTAATAATTTCAGAGCACATCCCCTCCATCGGAAGTTAAAATTGATTGCCGCAGTTTTGTCAGCAAAGCATACGAGAAAAAAGAATTAGAACCGGCAGCGTTAAATTTGATTATAAATTCTCTTTCTAAATCAACATGGAAGCAGTATTAGGTGGTGATAAGAAGATGGATCTCATTCTGCAAGAAAAAATCGTACAACCCCTACTCATCATCTATTTAAAACGTCACAAATTTTTTGGCGCATTATTTTACAGATAAGATATAAATTAAAAGGATTACAATTTACGTGTCTCAATAAAATGTAATAAAAATAAATAATTCCCTGTAATTTTTACAATTCTTTAAAATGCTGCAAGTAATTTAATTATCTTGATTGCTGCAAGACTTCAGACGTATAATTAATTGATTAAACGAACTTACCGTGAAGTTCTATCTTAATTATACTAGGAAGTCTCGCCTGAATACATGACCCCCACCCATCCCTCCTCGGTGATGTAATTTTTTGTAAAAATTACTATTTAAACTTAATGAAGAATGAGCAGAGAGAGAGGCAAAGGTGTACATATGCACAGAGGGCCTCATGTAAGTTTTTTTTTAAATTTTCCAATCTTTGGTAAAAGTGGTGAGACGACCAGCCACTAGGGCTGCTGAAAGTTTTTCAATTATCTTGATGTATTCAGGCGAGACTTCCTAGTATAATTAAGATAGAACTTCACGGTAAGTTCGTTTAATCAATTAATTGTATGTCAGACATTCTGCAGAAACTATCTTCCGGTAAAAACCCCCTATGTGTTGGCCACTGACAGAAACCAAGGAGGCTCAAATTTTGTTAAATGTACAAAAAACTGTTTGCATTTTTTGCGTGGCTTTGAAGGGATACTAGCTACTGAAGGGTCAAAACCCTGTCACAGATCGATGCAAATATATGCCGATCAAACCGAATTGTCTTTTTTTGTTGGAATCCGGTGTATCGTAAATCTGCTTTACCAAATTGATTTGGGGTCGCCAGCTCATGCAATAAGTTTGGCAATTTGCTTTGAGTTACCGATTTTTTAGGCTGAAAAAATACCAATGCTTTAGTTTGCAATTTGTAATACACAGTGACTGTCGGCTTTTCTAGCTTGACCTATGACCTCGACAGCAATAAATAAGTCTCTTGAAGTGTAGACTCGTCACCAGGAGGGATGGAAATGTGGCATACGTCGTTTTTGACGGCTTTTTACTGGCGAAATGGCAAATAATTCGACCGCAGAACAACAAGACGGCGTAGATTTAACTTTTACTAATTACTGTATAGTTTTATTAGCCGTAATTAACCCCTAAATGTTGAACAATCTGCTTACTTTTAATTTTTACTATTAGACTCACAAAAAAGCTATCAAAATTATTAAAAACAATTGATTTAAAACCTGCAGTGATGCTGCAAGGCTTCAGTTGATCTTATTATTGCTTTAATTGACTTTTACTCTCCTCCCACATCGACGGGGAATTAAATTTAACTATAATTGTGGAATATTTATCTCTCTGGCAACTTACAGCTTTGATATTGGATAGGTAGTGATCCTGGGGAGGATTTTCAGTAAAGCTTATGGACAAGGCGTGTAATGGGCATGAAATCAAATTTAACAGCTATTTCGGGGGCTACTTGATACAAACAAAATGTGCTACACGCCAAAAGTTGAACAAAGATAAATATCAGGTCATTTTAGCATCTTTTTCTTACAGTGACTATCTTCCGGTAAAAGCCACACATGTGTTGGCCACTGACAGAAACCAAGGAGGCTAAAATTTTGTTAACTGAACAAAAAACTGTTTGCATTTTTTGGGTGACTTTGAAGGTCTTTTAGCTACTGAAGGGTCAAAACACTGTTACAGCTCAATGCAAATATATGATGATCAAAACAAATTGTCAAAATCTTTGTATAAATCTGTTGTATCGTAAAGCAGCTTTAGCAATTTGATTTTAGGTCGCCAGCTCATGCAATAAGCCGATATAATATTTGTTTGCAATTTACTTTGAAAAACGAGAAGCAAATTGGAAGTCAGTACCGATTTTTCAGGCTGAAAAAACGCCAATGCTTTAGTTTGCAATTTGAATTACACAGTAGCTATCTCCCGGTAAAAACCTCATGTTTTGAAACTGACAAAAACCAAACAGTCCTAAACCTTGTTGACTGTACGCAAAACTAATTGCATGACTTTGAAGGTCTTCTAGCTACTGAAGGGTCAAAACACTGTCACAAATCGATGCAAATAAATGCTGATCAAACAGAATTGCCAAAATTATTGTTGGAATCTGGTGTATCGTAAATCTCCTTTAGGTTGCCAGCTCATGCAATAAGCCGATATAAATTTTGTTAGCAATTTGCTTTGGGAAACGAGAAGCAAATTGGAAGTCAATACCGATTTTTCAGGCTGAAAAAACGCCAATGCTTTAGTTTGCAATTTTAATTACACAGTACCTATCTTTCGGTAAAAACCACACATGTGTTGGCCACTGACAGAAACCAAGGAGGCTAAAATTTTGTTAACTGAACAAAAAACTGTTTGCATTTTTTGGGTGACATTGAAGGTCTTCTAGCTACTGAAGAGTCAAACACTGTTACAGCTCAATGCAAATATATGTTGATCAAACCGAGTTGTTAAAATCTTTGTGTAAATCTGTTGTATCGTAAAGCTGCTTTAGCAATTTGATTTTAGGTCGCCAGCTCATGCAATAAGCCGATATAAATTTTGTTGGCAATTTGCTTTGAGAAACGAGAAGCAAATTGGAAGTCAATACCGATTTTTCAAGCTGAAAAACGCCAATGCTTTAGTTCGCAATTTGCATTACACAGTAAGTATCTCCCGGTTAAAACCACATGTTCTGTGAATCAGTGAATGGAGGGATTGAACAGTCTGGAGAAAATAACTTTCCCTTTTTTGTTTATGCACATAATTTCTATTCTACAGTTTTCCATTCCACACAATTTTCTTGTCCATTTCCATGATTTCTATACGATCTTATAATGCCCCGAAGATAATTTTCATTCCATTTATGACTGTTTTTAACAGAGTTTAAGTAAAACTGAACCTCAAGATACGAATAATTTGGCAAATAAAAAATACACGAAATTTGCAAATTTACATTGTGGAAAGATCAAAGATAACGAATGTCGACTTTCTCCTTCCATTGGTCTCATTGAAGGAGCTAACCTTCAGTTATCTCGCAGACAGTTTGGCAGGGGAGGGAACAGGAATCATCCAGTTTAAAGGATACAGGGACCGACTTTACGACTCGAATTTGTGGAAGCTGTTACCAGAACTGAAGCTCGTCACCTTGAATTCTATTTCAGTTCCAATGGATGAGATACCAGAAACGATATTGTTCTTGTATAAACTGGGCGTGGATGTAGCTAACCGTGTTTTGGAGACAAATAAGATGACAACTGTACATTCCAGGGATGGTTATCGACAGCATCGGAGCGATCAGGATAAAACCTAAATTACTGAGCGATTCGCCATATTACCGGACCGGAATGATCTCTAAATCAAATGTGATCTAAATGAACTTCTTTTTGATGACGACGATCCATTGGATGAATGCTTTTACATGGTGTAACTATGTGAGAGCTCATCTTATGACAAAGTCATACATGCATTCATCGCCCCCTAAAAAGCTTTCGTCATAATAATCTCCGAGATGGTTTGAGATTTAAAAAAAATTCAACGGGGCTAGTGATTTGGGAAGGGATACTGCAGATGCTTGGTCGATCTATCCCGTTTAAAAATATTTCACAGTTTAGCTGCATTTCCTTTTAAACATGATTTTTACAATTATGCAAAGTGTCCTTTTTGGAATTAAAACTAATTTACGGGGAAGTTTGGGATAGCTACAAACGGTAATCAATTTACGGACAATTTACCGTTACTGCTCAACATATGATCATAATGTGCTGAAGTTGTGCATGCCTCATATGCCTGAAAATTCATTTTTTTTCAATATCTTACCACATTTCTGGTCGTGTATGCCTCATTCGCAGGAAGACAAGTTATAATTTTGTTACTACCAATTCATACAGATAC
>JAQGAG010001142.1:0-11060 GCA_034696835.1 Lepidocyrtus lignorum
CCAACTATCCAAAACAACTATTTGACTGCATACTAAAAGCAGGTGTTTTTTTTACATTTACTTTTGCTTTCTCCAAGCCGCAAGAAGAGGAAAGAAAGTATGCATTGACTTTTCATGCATTGAGTGAAAGCTTCAGCGGCAAGTGCATTTCTATATTTGAAAAAGCCGACGGCCGAGAAATCCACCGAAGAGCAAAGCAAAATGCATATAAAAGTACATACCTATTATATTATGCATAAATATATTATAGCAAGCTATACCTTATACTTAGGTTAGGTATAAAATTCTGTGCTGGATATTATACAGATCCCGATACATAAGCATACCTAAACGTAGCTATATATCCGATATAAGGATTATATAGGTTATATAGGTATGCGTATTTTATGCATGCATGCATATCCGATACATAAGGACGCGATATATCCGATATATGGATCAATTTGACGAAATCGGAGTTAGACTGAAATGTACATAGCAGCAAGAAGTGAGCTAGAAAAGAGATAAATAGCAAAAATGTCCATGTCCTTTTTTATTAGGAAAAGCCAACACAAACAATTTTATGTACTTTTTCTTTCCCTTTTTTTACTAGTAAGTTTATTTTGTGTCTGGCAAAAGTGTATTTTCTAAATTGTAAATGCATTTTGCGTCATATATTATACATTTTGCTTTATGTGAATGCATGATATGATATGACCACACAAGGTGAATGAATGTTGTTTTCGTCTGGATTTCTTGTCAGTCATTCATTTTTTGCATTTGGTTGGCTCTAAATTACGCACACAACAGTATAATATTAGCAGACGTGCTACTTTTTTGTAATGTTTAAATGTAGGTGAGTGTAATTGAGAAGTGTATTTATTTGGTTTGTCAAATAAATTGGTAACGTGCCCATGAATATAAGTCGTTGAACTGTGGAATATCAAGTGACATTATATCAGGTGATAACAAGCACGAGCCAGTAAATTAAGTTAGGGATCTTCGTATATCGGATGTAAAGAAAGATTAATGTACTTTGGTGCATTTGTCAAGATCGTAAATCGAAAGTTGGGCATGGAACTTTCTATTTCTACTGTTATTTGCCTTGTCATGAGGTGACATGTGACAGTGACACACGACGGACACGTGCCAGCATTATTCTTTGACTTGGCTATTAGGTAGGACTATATCCTTAAGTGCTAAAGGTAAGATAAGCAGTAAAATATGTCTTTCTTCAGGTCAGTAATAACAGTGTCAAAGTCTCCAATGGATAATGGATTGTGTAATACAACAGGCGTGTTCTACATTAAATATATTGTCCGCCTAATAAATGTTTTTTTTTGGAATCTCCATTTTTAGGCATCTGGACCTGGGGTTCTAGTTCCAGTCGCAGTGTAGAGTTAAACCGTTGATATGAGTCCATCAAAGAAGGATGTACAGAACAAGTTGGAAATGAAATGACAAAGGAAGCTCTTGTCACTTGTCCGATAAGCAAGGCTCATGCATGCAACCCCCATGATTAGATTAACGCTGTCCATACAAGCAAGAAGTTCTAGTGTTCTGGATCTGGATCAGCCATAGCCCATACGGCAGCGTTCGTGGTTTCGTCTTTTCGTTCCAAAAAAAAAACGTTCTCCATTCTCCATACTCATACCATGATTTAGGTGAGCAATCATAATCATACATTCATAATTCATACGATACATGTCACGAGAGGTTATGCAGGAATTTTGCAAACTGGTCTTATTTATGCTGATCGTTAATAAATGTATTTATGTTTTTATTTTACAGGCATGTTTTACTTTTTCAACGTACAACGTAATGAAAGGACGCGGAGAGCCCACACTCAACAGCGGAGGGAAAGTATATGATAAAAAATCAAACTTGAAGAAGGTCCTTCTTTGAACCTACCTTGAACTAATAATTTTATTATAACTTATTTTTGACGTATTATGGGTAACAATGTCTTATGGTCTTATCCACCTTATCTTTTATGTTCCTATAAAACAGGTAGTCTTTCGGGAGGAGTAAGTGTGACTTGAAACTAACTGCTAACCCAATAAGCAATTATTTGCAGTTGGAACCCAAATCGTAGATTGGCTGGATCCTGGATCACGTCCTTCCCGAACGTTTTGAGATTTAAATAGTGTACGATTCAAGGTGTTCTTATCAGCCACCTTCGCTAAATCCCTTCTCATATGATAGCAAGCGAAAGAAACTTACCTTCAGCTCACCAACCTCAGGCTCCACAGCGACGCCAGCCGAGTGTCCAAATCGTAGATTGGCTGGATCCTGGATCACGTCCTTCCCGAACGTTTTGAGATTTAAATAGTGTACGATTCAAGGTGTTCTTATCAGCCACCTTCGCTAAATCCCTTCTCAAATGATAGCAAGCGAAAGAAACTTACCTTCAGCTCACCAACCTCAGGCTCCACAGCGACGCCAGCCGAGTGTGACCAAATCCAAAAATGGAATTACGAAGCCCCCAATCAGACCTGTCAAAGTATATGTTCTTGACCCAAAGACACTGCAGCAGCGCTTGGAGGCGTATGTTGGACAGAAGAACAAGAAAGAAGCCGAACGAGAGAGGGAGAGGGAAAGTGAAAGCAAAAATGAGAAGGTACCGACGTCATCGATCCCTACAACTACAGTCGCACCATCGACCTCGACCCCATATGCGAAAACCAAGACCACTTCATCCAAGCCTCCAGTTCCGAAGCTTCTATCCATAGCGCTAAAGAACTCCCCTGTAACTACTCAAAACCAAACGGCAACATTAACTACAGGCGGGACGGGGTCAGAAAATGGGGTGACCCTGCAGTGTATAACCACGAGTAGCTTTGGCCTCCCTTCTGTGCCGGTTGTTGTTACGAATGGAGTTGGTTTGTTGCAGACGCCAATTTCGCAGTCTTCCATTCAAGCCGGTGGGCTTTTTCTGTCTGGAATCACTACAATCTCAAGTGCGACTACTCAAGGGAATAGGGAGCAAGCAACAACCCTAAAACGGAAAGCCAAGAAGCGAAAGACAGCAAAGAAGAAAAAATTAACAAAGGTGGACAAGGAGAAGGAAGATAATGACGAGTCAGAGCTGGAGTATCTTCGAAAGGAGACAACGACAAGATTAGGTCGAATATCAAGGCCAATTAGCCGCCCACGCTCTCCAACATTTTCAACTGCAGCAAACTCCAGAGTTCCAAGTCCAAAAAGAAAGAAAGCATCTCAGACAAGTGTCCAAGCGATTGAACTTCGATGTGAAACTTGTTTCCAGGTTTATCAGTCCCAAGAACAAATTAACATACACCTAAAGGAATGTCTCAAAGATAAAATCACACAAGAGAAAAGCTGTCCTCAATCCATAACAAGTACAAATGACCAGATAACGGCTCCCGCTTCAGTTCCTATTCCTGTTCCAACGTCAACAGCTGACCCCCAGGCAAATTCGGTGACAATAAGCTCTACATTAACTTCCACATCATTAGCAACTACAGTCAATCCTAAGAACAGATCAGCATCAACGATTCAAGAGTTAGGAGAACAGTTACGCAAATCGACAGAAAACTCATATAATTTGACGGTTACTGGTAATGCAACAACTGCTGCTGGCACGCCAAATTCTTTAGTCTTAAATCTACGACCAACATACAAGGACTTTCCGGAATCGGTTAACAAAAGCAATGCTAATTCTCAAGCCAATATCAACAGTGATAATAATGTCCTTCGAATTAACTGCTCGAAGTTATCGACGAATCTTGAGACCAACCTAAATGAAGACCTTGTACCAAACAAGGAGGAACCAAACGGACTGTTTCAACGCAGGACCGCAACATCAAATGTTGGACTGGTTCCATCTTCATACTCTATTCCATGTAGTCCACCGTCACAATGTCACTCCCCCGGTTTTCCAGACAATATTCACAGCTCAATGGCAAAAGAGGGAACAAATAGCCCGGAGCGGACATGTCACTCTCCTGTGGATCCAATGCTTCTTCGTTCTAGATCCCCATTTCCGCCACCCGTAGTTGAAACGTCGCACCATTCTGTTAGTGTCTCGAATTTTAGCATTCCAGAAGAAAGTTTATGCAAAGGAGAACTTTTCATGGATTTGACAGAAGAAGGAATTTTGGGAAGAACTGGAATTGGCAGAATATCCCCGTTTTGTGAGTCTGCTAGTGAGCGACTTTTTGCAAACTCGCCAATGATGAAACCCGTTTCTCAGTTGATGGACGAAGCCTCTGTTCCAGACATCGATTTAAATGTTGAGTCAGAAGCAGAACGTAAGCCGTCATCCTCCTCTTCACCTCGTGTAGCTCCAATTTTAACCACTGAAGATGCCAACGATGGGGAAATTTTTCAGAATGCTAACTACGCCAGGAACTTCGTTCATCCTTCCGTTATCAGTAATGGCTCCCAAGAAACTGCCGCACAAAGGACAGGGAGTATTGGAGTTGGAGTAACAAATAGTTATAATGATTTTCCAAAAACGCCACAAAGTAGTTATATGGATACTGATGTTTCAATGGATAGCTCCGAAGTAGCTCCTTGGACCAAAAAACGAAGCATTTGGCAATTTGTAAAGGAACAAATTAAATCTTGTGGAATCAGTCAGGTAATTTTAACACAAACTACACAGTTTTAATACAAGTAATTTGTATTTTTAAAGTAATTGCATTCACAGTTACTAATATATCATTGTATTTCATTCATTATTTCAGACTTTTCGGGAATTATCGGAAATGGCCGACAAGCTGTCAAGAATTTCTAGCAAGCAGTTTTGTCATATCACGGAAGAAGAAATTGAACGCTTTGAAAATTCTTCTTATCCAATCATTCAAGTAAATTTTTATTGTTTAATTATAATTCAGTTCAAAATTTGAGTATCTAAATAGCAATATCGGACTATCATTTACCATTTGTATTAATGTATGGTTTTTTAATCTCTTTTGTCTTAGGTCGACACATTTATTGCCAACATGCTGGAACTTAAAGAGGGAGCATATGCCGTTATAGAAGGTGCTGGACAAAATAAGAACACACCACCTTCCCCACCATTGACATCCTCTGAGCTCTCAATTACTGGAGGAGTAGATGATGTGGAAAAATTCCTACCGTCTAACATTGATCTCATAGCATTACCACATCTTACAAACTTAGATCTGAGTTAAATGAAACAGTGAAGTTTAAGTTTAGTTATACATACTTTTCGGATTTTGTATTTCCTACATGTTTTATGTGCAGAGGAGGTCTTACTTCTGTGATGTTATTTTTCAGTACTTGCACTTGTTATGTCGCGTGAAACCTATTATGTTGTGATGTGATTTCCTGATCGTTGTTCATTGCTCGATCCAGGTTTTACCAATGCATAACCATTTTTAAGTCGGATTTTTAGTTTATTGATAAAAATACAATTATTACGAATTTATGTACGTTGTACATTTTTGTTGTATGGAAAACTTTAGATCTTAAATAATTTTAATAATCGCAATATACTGTAGTGTATTCTAGATATTATTGACCTCCTAATCATTGTATGTATAAAGAATAAGTAGGATAAGTAAGTATGTACATCGAAATGTACAGTCTATTATTGGTAGATTTAAATCATGTCATGCCAAACAAGCATTAAAAAGCCCGTGTTATGAATTTATAAGTGAATTATGATGTGTGTTCAACTGTTTGGCTTTAGAGAATAGGAGTCGGATATCGTCATTCATAGTACAATATGTGACAAAATAAAAAGGAAAGTATTAATATCAAGAACTTATTGTATTACTAATGGAGTCTTATTTTACAAATAAGTGTTAAGTGTACATTTGCTTTGTAGATTATCAAATCCTGTATACCATAACGGCCATAACCATATACATCAAACTTTGTAGCTTGGGTTCAGGACAAGACGATTGCGCAAGACAGGAAGCTTACAGTGATGCTGGAGAGAGATATGAATTCTCTGAAAGGCGACTTGCGTGTTGCCCATGCATACAAAGAATGTCGACGTTGCTAAAGTCTAATCTGTCTGTCTGTCATCCGTATTGAAGGAAGCGAGAAATCGAAGTATAGCTTGGTAATGTGATAGGCAGGTACCCGACCCCTTGCAGTTTCCTTCCCATGCACAAGCATATATATTGTTTTAAGGCTTGTTTACTTAAAAATAGAAATGGTTAAACATACACAAGTCCATGTACAAAAGACAAAATGATGGAAAAGTAGAGTATGCGCGGATTTTTTTTAGAGCCAACTTTTGCATTAGCATAAGATTGAATTAATTATCTGACTTCATAAATAAATTCAGCTTTAGAAAACGTGTCGAAGTACCTTACCTGAGTTAATGTAGAGTTAAATCCTTGTTTTGTTGGTTATTGGTATTTCAGAGAATTTTATAAGAACTGAGGCAAAGTGTTGTTGCGATTGTGAGTTTGTTTTTGACATCTTGCATATAACTGAATTATTTGTCCTCAGTACTAAAACAGTTCAAAATGACAATGAGAATTCGCCCAGGAAGTAAAAAGCTTTTATATTTATCCATTGGATTGTATATATTTTATTGGGTCTTCCTAAAAACTAAGAAGTACACCGAAGTTGTGGAGTTCACAGTGGACGGGGCAGATCCAAAACGTGTTTGGGAGTTCTGGACAGATTTTTCTAACTGGCAGAGATTAAACCCTAACGTGTAAGTACAGGCGATTATCAACTCGAACAGTCGCTGTGCTTTCTATTGTATTTTTAATTTTATTAAATGCCCCGTATTTCTTTTAATTATTTGCTAAAGGCTGGATTTCGAAGTTCAGCATGAAAAGGGGAACTATGAAAATTGGGAATACTCTGTCAAGTATGAGGAAGCGATGAATCTAATTCCAACAGCGAGGGTACATATCTGGGCAGTTTACACAATCACTCCCGAGCAAAGGCATGGCCATTTCGCTCAACCATTTCGAATTGCTTCACAGCACAAGACCTGCATATTTATATTTTGCTGTAAGATTAACATTTTCTAATTTTCTGTCCATGGTTAAAAATGAAATCGCAAATTGCTTTATGAACCACTTTTATGCTTTTGATATTCGAAATATAGTTATCACCGACGCCGACATGATTTTTGTGAAAAACAACCGGTCTAGAACAAAATCCACGAAAGTGATTGAAACGGTCGACATTGAATGCATCCCACTCTTATCTTCATTCTGTAAAAAGGAGTTCTATGCTCAACGAAAGGAAATTCTGGACAATGTCAATCAAATTGATTTTTCATCTATCTGAGAACAGGTTAAGGTTTAAAAAAATGGTCAAGAATGTTCAATATACTGATTAATGTTTAATAATAAAATTTTGTGAATTTATTTCCGTTATTTTAAGATATTTACTTTTTTGTTTAACTACAATTACAATAGTTGATAGTACAGTACAGTAAAGCAAAATACAATTTAATAATTTTTTTAAAGTTACGAAAAATCTTAAATCTTTTACTTACAAGTACATACAATTATTCAATTCAAATGTTCTTAAAAGTTAAATAGGCATACATACAAAAAAGGTTTCATCAACTTCACAATCTTCTACAGTTCTTAGAATGAAAAATATCAAGCATCAGATATTTTGCGTGAACTACCAAACAAACGTGGATCGTTTATTTATTAGCAGTAGTTTCCTCCTCTATAGACATGCAAAAAGAAAAGAAATAAAGAAAAAATTGGTGAAATGAGAGAAAAAAGTTTTGTATAGGCTTGTATAAAGAAAATAGAATAGAATAATAGAAATTCATGCAACCACATGCAATCTAACCTTTCACTTCCTCATCAGAGGAATCCCCATCATCTGACTCAAAGGCATCATCCGGAATAGAGAACAGATGGATGAGTTGCTGCAAAAGTTTAAATAATTTTGGCATTTTAATTTACGTAATACTTTTAATTGTGATATTTAATGTTAATGTTTGACAAAAGTTAAAACAATATTGTAAAACCTTACCTTGTTAGGGTCACGAAGAATCAAATACTTTCCATCCTCTTGCTTCATACAAAGGTCGATTACACAACGAAGGATGCCCCAAGCATTGTCCATATTTAAGCTGATTTGCGTAGCGAATTCAGTTGGCTTGAACTGCTGTGTTCCCAAAATTACGTGGTTGGAGTCATCACGGGGAGTTACCCTTGAGACATATCTGTGAACATTCAAGGCAGAGGAGAAAGATGATTTTTGATTTAATCGGCAAACACGCAAAACAGTAATCAGTGTACACAATCGTGGTATTTTTCATTTTCTTACCCAAACTTCATCTGATCCGATCCAGCAAGAAGAGACTGAACAGTCCACTTGGCCAACTTGCAAGCATTGTTTCTCAATTCATTTGCAAGTACAGCACCTCGCTGCATATCAAGCTTTTGACGCCAATCAATGCCACCGGAAAACTAGATTTAAAATTAAACGTTGGTTTAGATTTTGATTTTAGAAGAGTAAGAGACCGAAAGCACAACACTATAGTATATTATCCGTGACACTTCGATAAGATCACGCATTTTACCCTTGGATCCCACTCGTTAAGAGCTTTAACGTTGATGTATTGCATCTCGCCAGAAGTTCCATGCATAACAGCATCGTGTTGGCATCGGGCAATCAAAATTATGCCGTTATCCAGATCCCACTTTCGGTACCGATATCCAATGGAAGCCATCTTTTCCTGTTCGTCTTCTCCAATAAAAGGATTTGGCTCCTCGAACTTATGACGGTCTTCACCCTAGGAAAAGACAAGAATAAAGAAATTACAATTAAAACAAGTCCATGCCTCATGGTCATGACTCTAATGACTCATGGTTAGGAATTAGGAATGTATTACATTAGTCTTTTTTAAATGCACAAATTACGATTAGACAAAAAAGTCGCACTTACGATTTTCAACACTTGTTGAGAGAAGTTATTGCAAACAAAAGTTGCTTCCAAAGCCAAGTTGTTCAGCATTTCAGGATCATCAAGTGGAGGTTCGTTGGAAGTTTCATTCACAGTCAGCAAATCTGTAACCAAAAACAATTACAATATTTTTATTTTTGCAAATCATTCAACTTGACTTGTGATAGTATTTTGGTGTGGTACATAGTACATATATTTTTTAGCTATCGTAGGTTTAATATCTCACCAAATGTGTTGTCTCGCTTGTCGAAAAAGAGCTTGCCACCAATTTTCTGAACCACGATATCCCAAGAATAATTGGAACGGGTTGCGCACATCAAAGTTGCCAAGATCGAGTCCGTTGCGTAAACAGTGCCCATCGTCTTCGTTAACTGTTGACATTGAGCATAAAACAAGCATTATCAAATGTTATCTTTAGATGAACGTGATTAAATCTTCGTTTAGTTAACAGAATATTAAAATTGTCAGTCTGGTCTACACAGCGCAATGTAAATTGAGTTTATACAAATACAAAATTAGACCAAGACTATTTGATTTTGCACAGACTTCATATCCACAACTTATGCGGGGCGACCCAACTGACAGTTACAGATGATCAAATTCTATGCGTAAAGTTCACTAACTACGAGATTGACTCTAGAAATACCAATTAAAGTTTTCTCCAAACATACCTTACGAATTATAGGATCATCAGAGGTGGTGACAGTGTGATGAATACGATCAATGGGTACAAGAGGTTTTTCATTCTTAACGGTGACTCTGTCGTTAGTCTTGTCATAGTACTCCATTGAGCCGCACTTGACCCTACACACAAAAAAAATATCACATTTCAATTTTAACTTTTCATTTTGAATTTAGGTTAATTCAAGTCATTTGTCCCGCAAACATAAATGCGATAAATGAGTAAAAGAACTTACAAATCCTCAGGTTCCTTCACATTGGGAAGATACAACTTGCTCAACCGAGGGAAGTCCATTTCCTCAATACTCTTCCAATCAGCTTTCACCGTTACAGAAGCCTCCCGATTCTTCATAGGTCCCTTATTATCATAGCGACCTCGACCACGTTGGTTCTGCTGACCCCTGCGGTCCTTGTTCTTGTTTGATTTCAATTGCTGCATACCACCACCTTGCTGGTTCCTTTGTCCACCTTGCTTGTTTCCCCTCATGTTCTTTTGATTTGGGCGGAAGCGTGACCTCTGGTACATAGGCCGTTGGATCTTCGTCGTGTCCACCAACTGGAATGAGCTCTCATCTTCATCGTGGAAGTAGGCGAATTGATTGCCAGCCCCGATTCCAAACTGGGAAATGTACTTGTCTGTAAAATAAATATAGTCACGTCACGTCACGTGCATAATCAACATCAATCCTAATTACACCAGCAGTTTTAATAATTAACAAATGACTATCGATATAACTTACATTTACTCTGGAACCGCCTATCAGGATAAGTAGCTCCAGTCCAGTCTGCGATCTAAAATAAAAGTAAATACATTAATTGCAATTATTATTTACCAAGCACAACATCACTATCATCAAAATCACACAAATTAACTTCAATCTTAATTAAAATTAACTTTACCTTCCCCAGCCGGTCACTTTTAGCAAAGGGCTGATAAGGCATATCCTTAAACTGCTCTGGAATCCCTGTTGGGCCCCATCCCGTCTCGTTATCGTGGATCACCGGCGGAACAAACTTTATATTCGACTTTGCAGCCATTATCTTGTTTTTAATTGATGTAATTCACTGAAAAAACTGGTTAAATATGGTCCGAATTAGTTAGCGAAATGTCAAGATTCAATCAAGATGTGTAGCTCACCACACAAACAGATCAATGCACTAAAATGCCAAATGCACCGCTTTTGACTGTGTGCGCTACGCTGGGATGGGACAGCTCGCTTATGCAAGCACACAAAAATGCCTAGATTGGGGCATTGTGAGAATTAAAAATGTATAGTTTCTCCTACCCCTTTCGGCCAAATGCCTTTATCCGTGCACTTTCTAGCATCTTGCGTGAATCTGATATGGGGCATATTGAGAATTGCTATAAAAGGTCTCTTTGTTCATTTCTTGCTGGATTGATGCTGGCATTTTTTTTTGCTAAAAAATTTGCTTATCATCTTGGCTTATCTTTTTTATGCTTGTCTTGAAGTTTTGAATCGAATCAATACCTGTAAAATAGG
>JAQGAG010001143.1:0-11050 GCA_034696835.1 Lepidocyrtus lignorum
TTGTGATTGAAAGTTTATCAAATATCAATAACGCACGTTAACGATATCTCGGTAAATAATATTTCTTTCTGAATTCCTACCAAAAATTCCCACATAGTGTTTATGTGAATGCTGCTAAAAAGGTATAATCAATCACGTATAATATAATGGTGTGAAGGAAAGGGTTTCACAGCAAAAAAAATCTTCGTATTTGCCATTGCAACATAAAGGGTTCGGTGTTGAGGTAAACACATCTGCTGTTGTTTGACTGTCCATAAAGTGTATTTTTTCCTAGCTCCCAGCTCCCAGCTCCCAATGTGTCTAGAATGAGCCATGTTGATGAAAAAACTTCACAGATCACAACAAACGGGGTTTTATTTATAACGAATTAAAATACTAAAAATCAACTATCAAGCATTTAAAAGTTAACAACTTTAACTGTTGTAAGCAAATACACTCAACATTTGACTCGATTAAGAAATGGGAAACGAGAATAATTTTATCGTGGAGACAGAGGGCCATTGTTTCTTCTGCTCCAAACACATAACTGGACAAATTTCAGTAAATTACGAGACTAAACTACTAACAGAGTCGACCAAGTCATCATTGCGTTCTCTCCAGTGCTTCTCTCGGTATCTGAAAATGGACATGAGAAAAGTGTTCAATCAAAATGATTCAGTCCCTCATTTTTTACTGGAAAAGGTGCAAAAGTCTGTATTAAAGGCCACACTCTGTTCGGAATGTGCCAATCTGACTGAAAAGTTTTCATTGCTCCACGGCCAACTTGAAAAGATTAAAATGGAGATGACGTCCGTGGTAATCAGCATTCAAGATAAGCTGAAACGCGCAGATCAAAACTTGCCCCGTTTGAATGACCATACAGCTCAAGGTGAAGGAGGCGTCGTGGGGAAACGAGAAATCGCAAAGGCTCTCAGATTGGAAGCGACGCGAAATTGTAAGTCAATTAAAAATGCAACCTCCAGAAGTCTCATTTTTATTTTCTATTTTCTCACTTACACTAACTTTACGGTCACAGCTGATTAACTAATTTATCAGTTGCTAAAACATATTATTTATATGTATTTGCTTCCGCAGGTTCTCGTAAATTGAGGAAGGTTAAACCTCGAGTTAAATTACAAAATCTGTCGAGAAAGCGGGTGGACGCATTTAGGAATCAATCCAGACATCGTGGAATTCAGAAGGAACCTCAGCCTGACCAAAATTCCAGACCAGAAGACGACTTGCCGGGCTTAAAAATTAAAGGCGACGTTAAAATGGAATACGGCGCTTCAAGGTCCAGCCCAAATATGTTCGAGGACAACAACGGAGAGTATTTTGAAAAGGATGAATTCATGGACTATGGCACCGACCAAAATGAATCTTCTGCCCAATTAGGAACTGATAGTAACTGGATGAGTAACTTTGAACCTGTGGGATTTGATGAAAGACCTTTCAAAGGACAGGAAACCTTCGTCGGGACTCCCTCCAGTTCCTTGAAAGATGTTGGAACCCGGAAATATAAAATCAATTCAGAAACCGGCAAGTTTGAGTGTTGTTTATGTCCCAAGGAATTTGCTGGTGATAGTGGAGTTGTATTTCACTACAATGCCGTTCACCTTAATATCAAATATAAGTGTACATTGTGTGAAAAGGAGTTTAAATACAAGACAGGTTTCAATACACATCTAAAAAGTGCCCATCAAGGTGTTACCTCTAAATAGTGGACACGGTGTTGGAAGACCTGACGATTAAACTTTTTTGGTGTCCCCATCAAAATAAAACAAATAAATACGCATAATATCTGTAGTTGAACGCCGTTCAATGAACGGTAGATTTTGTTTAATCGGTATTCTAGAAAGAAATTGTGTAAGGGATAGGTTTTGATATTGTAATTAATTATAATGATCCGCGATTGTAAATACAAAAAAAATTAAAATTACACCCTACACATTTTTTTAAATTGTCTGATGTATTAACAATAACAGAACAGTGAATATTATTTTCAAGATTTGTAAAAAGATATTTACCTAACCCTTTGTATAACTTATTGAAAAACATTTTGGGACGGAAATTTAGACCCGTTAATTTTCATTTTAAATTTGATTTATTATCCATTAATAAAACACAATAATTAAAAAGTTAATTTGATTTAATTACCTGTGCGTTTAAATTTTCAACAAAACATTTAATATCTCTCAGAAATTAATCACTCAAATAAAATATTTTATCAAATTAATCAAACCAAACAAGCTTAATGCAATATAAATTCAACTGAACAGAAACCGTTATCAACTAACTATTAATTTAAATTGTTCCCCGTCCCAATCCCGCATTTTGCCTTGCGTTGATGGGTCATTAAACAATGCTTCAGTGAAAATATCTTTTTGCAAACTTGACACTGAAAACGGACGCCCGCGTGGACATTCTGGTGATGTCGATTATAGCTGTGCTGTCGAGTAAATTCTTGTCCGCATATTTTACACTTTATTCTTATTTTTCGGTGAACAGCAGTGTAATGATAGCGGACACCTGGTTCCGTAGTATATTCCATTGTACAAAGTGGACATTTATATTTTCCGTTCTCAGGACTAAAGATAAATTTCTGTTGCAGATTGTTTTCAGCTACGTTTTCTAAGTTTTGCATAGATTTTACATTTGACAAGGTGACCTGTGTAGGATTGTCGTCGTTTTTCTCGAATGTTTGGACTGAGTCATCCGCGTCGTCATTCAAATCATCCACAAAAGAATTTCCATTGTGGAAGTCATCCTCCAACAGCCAATTTGCGCGATTAGGCTTTTCTGCATTTGGCATTGTTACCGTGTCCCGTTGTAATCCTGGATCTGGCATTCGTGTCCAGTTTAATTCTGCTCTCTTTTGAGGAATCCGGAACGTTCTTTTATAGATCGCCTTGCTAGTTAACTTCTGAATCCGTAGTCGGGGTGCCCTGCTTGTCGCGAGGGAGGCTGAAACAGTTACAAAGCAAACAATTTTATGCCTTTTACTCATTAAAAATTCTGTTAATAAAAATGTTTATCTCAATTGTAAATGGTACATTTCTGCATCGCCTCCATTCTGAGTGCCTCCAGTATTTCCATCCAGCCTCCCATTCCTGAATTCAATTCGGAGCCCACAAGTTTCCTAAATTTTTCAGTCATGCCAGTTTCACTGGCTTTGAACATTTTCCCATGAATTATTTCCAAATCTGATGCAATCTCTAATTTCAACTTCTCCAATCGTCGGCAATGTTTGGAAACGTTGTCCACCAAATTGCCACAGCCCTCACACAGTTCCACTTTTAATCTTGATTTCTGGACCTTCGCAAGCAGATGGGAAGGAACAGGTCCTTTATCGATGAATACTTTACTCATGTCCATTTTTAAATATCGGGAAATATCCTGAAGGGAGTAAAACGAGGAAGTTGAGACATCAAGTGTGTTGCCTGGAGTGAATGAAGAAGGGGATATCTGGTTCAAGCAGAGGAAGCAGTAGCCCTTTGAGGTCACACAAAAGTTATTTGCCTTCTTATCCATCTCAAGGAAGATGAATTTTAATTGTTTCTGTTCTGTAGAAAAATATTGACTTTCTAATTCGGATTAGTGGTTAGTTCCAATAATTGGTTGTGTATCTTGGAACTTGAAATACAGGGATTTAACAGAAAACCTTTTTTTTACGGTGTGATTGGAATTTTGAAATCAAATATAACGTAATAGTACGTTATCGCGACAAATATTCCTTTCTGAATTGCCAAACCGTGTTTTTATAGGGATTAAAAGATATAGGTACGATATAAGAAATGGGTTTCACAGCAACAAAAAGTTTATTTATTTGTTACATAAAGAGTTGTATTGAAAAGGAATGGTGACGGTGAACACACATGTTTTCATGCAAAATATATTTCATGAGGTTGATTATGCGAAGTTGCAGACAGCAGCATATTGTGACCAGCAATGAGCCATATTATGTCCATCAACAAAATTGACAAATGCAAGGGTTACATTAAATAGGTTTAAACTACAAATCAAGTATTTGAGATTTATCAACTTTAATCGTCCTAAGTAAATAAATTCAACATTCAACATTGTGTCCACTTAGAAATGGGGATCGAGAATAATTTTATCGTGGATACAGAGGGCCATTGTTTCCTCTGCTCAAATCATATTCTAACAGGAGAATTTGCAGTTAATTTCGAGACTGGGTTGCTTAAAGAACCGACGAAGTCATCATTGAGTTCTCTCCAGTGCTTATCTCGATATTTAAAAATGGACATGAGCAAAGTGTTTAATCAAAATGATGCAGTCCCTCATTTCTTGTTGGAAAAGGTAAAGAAGTCTGTATTGAAGGCGTCACTCTGCTTAGAGTGTACCAATCTGACAGAAAGCTTTTCATTGCTGTACCGAGAACTTGAAAAAATTAAAATGAAGGTGGTGTCAATGGTAAACATTATTAATGATAAGCTGAAAAAAGCAGATAAACAGTTATCCCGATTGACTGACCATGTAGCACAAGGTGAAGGAAGAGTTGTGGGAAAACGGGAGATCGCAAAGGCTCTCAGAATGGAGGCGATGCAAAAATGTAAATATTTAAATTAATGAAGTTTTCGAACTAAACTTGAATATTTAATTCACTAAAAATGCTTTCTAACATTACTAACATATTTCTATTTGATTTTAAACACAGGTTCTCGTAAATTGGCGAAGATTGAACCTCGGGTTAAATTAGAAAATTTGCCAATGAAACGGGTCGAGGCATTTATGAAAAAATCCAGTCATCGTAAAATTCCCCAGGACTCCATACCTGCACAAAATTCCGAATCTGGAGAGCTACCGGGCTCAAAAATTCGAGTAAATGACGGTAACGCGGAATACGATGCTTCAGGGTCCAGTCCAAACATGTTAAATTATGACGGGGAATATTTCGAAAATAATCAATTCATGGACTTTGGGGCCGACGAGGTAGAGTCTTCCTCCCAATCATCCACTCACTGTAGCGGCGTTAGAAATCCGGAAGGTGACGACTTCGTTGGGAAACCTATCAAAGCACAAGGAACTATCGTCGTGACTCCCCCCAACGCTTCGAACGATGGTAGAATTCGAAAGTACAGAATCAACCAGAAAACTGGCAAGTATGAATGCTGTCTTTGCCCAAAAGAATTTGCTGGTGACCGGGGAGTGGTATTTCACTACAATGCCGTCCACCTGAATATCAAATATAAGTGTAGATTCTGCGAGAAAGAGTTTAAATACCATACAAGTTTTAATAATCATCTAAAAACTTTCCATCGAGCGGTCACCATTAAATCGGATGATTTAAACTAAATTGCCGGGGGAAAATTATTATACCAAATAGTTGTGTACTTAAAATCTAATAATTTCATGATGCTGACCAAGGTACTTAGAAAGCATCTTATAGTATAGTATGGATGCTGACTAGGTTTAATGTTCAGAGTGAAGGAAGATCATTGTAGCTACTAAAGTTTCAAAGGTTTTTATTGTCAAACGCAACAAGTGTTATGTAGGTATATGAAACAGGCTTGTTATGACTAAATAAATACAATGTTATATACATACCTAGTTGTAAAATATATGGAACATAGTTTGAACCTTACATTTAGTTAAAATTAAAAGGTCAATTTACTTTGCAATTAAATCCAACACTAACTTTGAAATCATTCATATTACAACAAACATCATATTATATACTATTTGTTAACAAACAAACATATTAAACAAAATTATGTCCCTTCCTATTCCTGCATTCAACCTTTCGTTGGTGAGTCATTAAGTTATCTTTCTGTGAAAATGTCGATGAAATCGGTGATTTTGAAGATGACAAGTTAATCTTTGTATTGAATCATGGATGAACGATCTATGCAAAACTACTTCCATAACAACACGTATGACTTGTACGGTAAGTTTTATTACGTAGCTGAAAGCTAATATAGCGATTAGTTGTGGCGTCCGTCTGTCTGTCCGTCCGTAAACACTATAACTTTCGAACGCGTGGACCAATTTCGTTAAAAAATTTTATGTAGCTATATATTGTTATTAGTACGAGCGGTATTCCATTTGGAGGAAATCCGATCACCGGAAGGGGGTCAAAGGTCATGGTCATTATTTTTTTAAAATGACAATGTATATTGAGTGGGGTATCAAAAGAAAGCATTTTTACTGGCGGGTTTAAAAAGCTATGTTTAGTTTCTTTAGATGTCATAGTTACTGAAAAATCACTGTTTAAATTATCAATAATTACTTTTTGCAAATTTTTTAATTTTTGTAACATTAATAATCCTATTATTTAGTACTTTTGTTTTCAGCTACGTTATTCTATTAATTATGATCAATTTATTAGTCCGTGCATTATCACCTTTTCGTACCGTAAATACATTTGCCTAATGCTTGCAGATAATAAATTTTTGTGTAGTTTCGTAGTTCTGTGACCTGACCTGATTAAAAAAAATTATTGATTATTGATAAGGTTTATACATATGAACGACCAAGTTTGTTGGGATTCCGGCGAATAAGGACCGGGAAGGGTTTTAGTTTTTAGCGAGACTATTTTACCACAATACACTTGTTACTCATTTGCCCACCGGAAATGGATATATCAAGTAGATAAAATTAGTTAAAAACATTGTATTCGTTTTGCATCCTAATCCCGCATTCAACCTTGCGCTGGTGGATCATTAGACCATCTTTACGCGTGAATGTCTTTTTGCAAACTTGACACTGGAACCGTACACGCATGTGAGCATTCTGATGGTGACGCTTATAGTTGCTTTGTTTAGTAAATTGTTTTCCGCATATTTTACACTTAATTCTGATTTGACGGTGAACAACATTGTAATGATCGTGGACAT
This sequence comes from Lepidocyrtus lignorum, assembly GCA_034696835.1. Taxonomy (NCBI): domain Eukaryota; kingdom Metazoa; phylum Arthropoda; class Collembola; order Entomobryomorpha; family Entomobryidae; genus Lepidocyrtus; species Lepidocyrtus lignorum. The sequence goes on from JAQGAG010001143.1 coordinate 6,837, forward strand.
TTGTTGTTGAAGCATATTCCATTGTACAAAGCCGACATTTATATCTTCCGTTGTCAGGATTAACGATCCATTTCCGTTGGGGATTGTTCCTATTTTCCATTGCCCTGTTCCGCATTACTTCACTATTGCTCACTGACCCCTTTGAAGATTCACCCTCATCTTCCACGCCCGTTGACATTGAATCATCCATCTGACTATGGCCATGATCTTCCAAAGCCCAATCGGCACTATCGGGCTCTTCCATTTTGACACTATTTTCTTGTACCTCTACAGCCATAATTCGTTCTGAGCTTTCTATTGCTTCTGTTTTGGGAATCCGGAACGTTTTTCTGTTAATTTCCTTGCTGGTCAGCTTTTGAATTCGTAGTCGGGGTGATGCTTTGTTTATTTTTCGAGAGGCTAAAAGAATTAAAAATTACAAAATAAATACAAGAGCTGATCTTTAAATCCTTAGTGTACAAAATTGTTTTTATCAATTTAATTTAATTTTTTACACTTCTTCATCGCCTCCATTCTAAGCGCCTCCAGTATTTCCATGCAGCCTCCCATTCCGGAACTTACTTGGGCGCCCAGAACCATCCTAATTTTTTCCGTCACGCCTGCTTGATTGGCCTCGAACATTTTCTCATGAATTAACTCCAAACCAGATTTAATCTGCAATTTCAACTTCTCCAATTGCTGACAATGTTGGGAAACGTTGTCCGCCAAAGTACGGCACCCATCACACAGCTCCACTTTTAATCTGGACTTTTCTACTCTTGCAATCAAATCGGGAGGAACGGACCCTTCCCCGATAAATGCTGTCCGCATGTTAATTTTCAAATATCGTGAAATTTCCTGAAGGGAGTAAAATGAGGACGATGATGATGTATGAAATTGGTTGTCTGCCCCTCGACTGAATTGATAGGATGTTTTACTTAAGCAGATAAAACAGTATCCCTTTGAGGACACGCAAAAGTTATTCGCCGTCCTATCCATCTCTAGCAAGATTTATTTTAATTTCTACTGATCATTAGAAAAAAACGATTTTCTAAATTGGGCCATGTAATTGTAATAATTTGTTTAGTTCTAAGAAAATATTTTTAACAAAAATGTTTATTTGCTTGATTGAAATTTAATGCCAACGTTAACGTTATTTTGGCTAATATTTTTTAACGAATTTTCTAATTTAGTTTACATAAATTCAAATAGAATGCGAACGGTGTAAGGGAAATGGGTTTCACAGCAACATAAAGGGCTGTATTTGAAAGGAATGGAGAGGGTGAACACACATGTTTTATGCGATATTTATGTATTTTTATGAGGACTTCAAATATACCAAAAGACAGCAGCATATTAATGTGACTAGCATGAGCCATGTCGATCAACACAATTGACAACTTCAGGAGTTAAGATTTGTTAAAAGGTCCAAAATTTAAAGATTTTAAACGTCGAATATATACAAATAAAGTTCAACATTTTATTTTTACTTTGGAAATGGGGAACGAGGATAATTTTATCGTGGAGACAGAAGGTCATTGTTTCGTCTGCTCCAAACATATTTTAACTGGACAACCTTCAGTTAATTACGGGACTGGATTACAAACAGAGTCGACCAAGTCACCATTGTGTTCCCTCCGAAGCTTATCTCGGTATCTGAAAATGGACATGGGAAAAGTGTTTAGTCACAATGATGCAGTCCCTCAGTTTTTATTGGAGAAGGTGCAAAAGTCGGTATTGAAGGCTTCACTCTGCTTGGAATGCATCCTTCTGACTGAAAACTTTTCGTTGCTTTACGTCCAACTTAAAAAGATTAAAATGGAGGTGTTGTCTGTGGTAAACAGTATTCATGATAAGCTGAAAACCGCAGATCAACAGCGTTTGACTGACTGTTTAGCCGAAGGTGAAGGAGGAGTTGTGGGGAAACAAGAAATCGCAAAAGCTCTCAGAATGGAGGCAATGCAAAATTATAAACATTTAAGTTAATTGCGAAAAATCCGTCCAGAAATTTTACGCTGAAAGCTGATTAATTAAATTATCAGTTGCTAACACATTTCTATTTGTCTGTTCCCGCAGGTTCTCGTAAATTGAGAAAGGTCAAACCTCGAGTTAAATTACAAAATCTGTCGATGAAGCGGGTGAACGCAGTTATTAATAAACCCATTCGTCGAAGAATTCAGAAGGAATCCACGCATAGCCAAAATTCCGGGCAGGAGGACATACCGATTTTAAAAATTCACGTTGATGACGTTAAAACGGAATACGGTACTTCAGGCTCCAGTCTAAATATGTTGGATGACAACGACGGAGAGCATTTTGAAAATGATGAATTTATTGACTATGGCGCAGACCAAAATGAATCTTCTGCCCAGTCAACGACTGGCGGTAACTGGATGAGTACTCCGGAAGCTGACAGATTTGCTGAGACACAAGTGGAAGCCCAAGGAACCTTCGACATGACTCCCTCTGATCGTGAGTCCTTGACAGATGTTGGGACCCGCAAGTATAGGATCAATCGGCAAACTAGTAAGTTTGAGTGTTCAGTTTGTTCGAAGGAATTTGCTGCTTCTTGTGGAGCCACATTTCACTATGACGCTGCCCATTTGAACGTCAAATATAAGTGTAAACTGTGTGAAAAGGAGTTCAAATATAAGACAGGTTTTAATAGGCATCTAAAAAAAGCCCATCAAGGTGTTGCCAAAGCAAATATTACCGATAGTGTTTTACCTTAAATGATGATGCTAACTGAGAATTACTAACTATCACAACTCTGAAGTCTGGATCAGGATGATACATCCGGCTTATAAAGTCTTATTTGATTTCATTATATATTTTACATATTAACCTAACCTTAGTTGTTTATTTTTTCGAATGTGATCATAAATTTGAGAGCATTTAGTGAACAGATTTATTATGAAATTATAAATAAATTGTGTAATGTACCGGGAGTAACGCCGAACTTCTTCACGCGGAGACACAAACAAGTTTAGTGTTTAAATTTCATGTTGAAGTTTCCACCGGGCCGTGTTTCTTTTGGCGTTTTCTGTATGTGCCTCTGTAGAGTTAAAAGTTAGAGTAAAATAGACTGAAAAAGTAAAGATGCACCGAATGCCTTAAGAAAAGTTTGATGGAACATACACCGATTTTTAACCATGTACTCGTATTTTTTTATGTAAAATTAAAGTAATTATATCCTGTCTGTGGGATAAATTTATTCTTTCGACAATCCAAAGTTACACCGAACCATAGCCAACTCTAACACAAATTCTTTTAAAAAATTTTTAATTGAAACATTTTATTTGGTTGCATCATATTCTCGTATTGTACAAAACCTGACCTTTTTCTTGTATAATATACATAAGATTTTATTGTGTATGATTTCATAGTTTAGCTCTAGTGACCAGACAAACATATATTGATAGTCTCATATTCAACTAATATCCCAATTCACAATAAAATTAAAACTCATCAGTTGGCGCACATCTCTTTAATTTAAGTCGGATCTTTGAATGTATGTGGATACCGAAAATATGCAGAAAAGACTTGTTGCAGAAGCAGTAATTGTTAACATTGAAGCATATTTATCTGTACCTATATTAAATACAATTTTATCACTTCCCCATCCCACATTCTACATTGCGCCGATGGGTCATTAAATTATCTTTCTGCGCAAATATCTTTTTGCAAACTTGGCACTGGAAACGGACACCCATGTGGACATTCTGATGGTGACGTTTATAGCTGCTTTGTTTAGTAAATTTCTTTCCGCATATTTTACACTTAAACCTTATTTTGCGATGAACGGCATTGTTATGATTGTAGAAACCTGAGTCGGAACCAAATTCCATGGCACAAAGTTTACAATTATATTTTCCTGTCTCAGAATTAATGACATATTTCCGCGGGCGATCGTGCCCAGTTTCCATTACATTGGTTTGCATTACTTTACTATTTCTCAGTAAACCCTGTGCAGACTCATCCTCTTCGTTTTCCTCTCCCGTTGGCATTGAATCATTCATCTCCTCGTTTACCTCATTTACAAATAAGTTCGCACTTTTGTCATCATCTTCCAAAGTCCAGTTTACAATATCTGGCGCTTCTATTTTGACGCTGATTTCCTGTTCTCTCAAATCTATAATTGGTTCTGAGGCTCTAGTTACTGTGGTATCGGGGTAATCTTAGAATCTCTAATTTTAGAGGGAAGCTTGAGCTTTCGCCCATTCTTCCCAGATCAA
>JAQGAG010001144.1:0-11049 GCA_034696835.1 Lepidocyrtus lignorum
AATTAATTAATATAGATAATAAGCAAAAAATAAAGAAAGATTAGCTAAGACAAAGAATGATTAGCTAAGACAAAGAATAATTAGCTAAGACAAAGAATGCGTAGCATAAATCTAATAATTATAGAAAACCTCCGAAATAGCTTCTAGAGTATCCTAGAATAGCTTAAATAGTATTTATTCCTTTAATAAAGTATCAAATTAGGTAAAAACATTACAAATCTATTTTAGCTTTGTAAGGTATATTTGGCCAAGTGTATCAGGGAAATAAACTAGATTTAAGTAAAAATCAATTAAAACTACATACCTAGTTAAGATAAAATCTTCACTATTAAGTTATACCTATTAAGTATCCATATATGCAAGGTATTTCAAATGAAAGGAAATTAAATATTTAAATAAAACTAAATACTCTTTCTTTATTAAACTAAACCACCTTGTGTTTTACGACAATTTATTGCTGGCAATCATAAATCATTCGTATTCAATAATAATTCAAGTCAAAACAACATTCCAGTTCATATTTTCAGATCTTTTTGAGTAATTAAAGTAGGGACATTCTCTTCTATCTCTCGATTTGGGGATTGAAAGAAATGTAACACTATAGCAGGTATTGACAACTGCGTCCGTTGTCGATGTACACGCCACCACCTCTACTGGAGGCGCCTCTTCATCTTGAGAAATATAAAGTACTTCCAGGTTGGGTGTATGCTTGAGAAATGTGAGGCTCCCGCAGATATCACCTTCAAAAATCAACTTGGTGAGGTTATTCATCTGAATCCCGAAGGGGAAGTCTCGAAACCATACAGGAATTAGTTGATCTGCCACGTTGTCCACTTGTCCCCCAAAAATTTTCAGTAAGTTCACCGATGAGGCCAGGTAACCGAGCGTATTTTTCAGGAAAGCTTGGTCTAAATCAGGATGTACCCAGATTGAACGATTTGTCAAAGGAAGGCGGAGCTCTTTAACAAGGGCGAATAGGCGATGGGATTCTGGGTCTTGTGAAATGGTCAGGTAAGGATGATCCAAATCTAGGATTCCAAAACTTTTCAAGGGTAGCTTGTTTGCATCCCTCTTTCGAATAACTTTGATGGCTTCAATCAAATTTTCAAACTCAGATTCAGCTTGCCGGAAGATTGAAATAACCTTCAACGTGGTCAGCCAAGGGAAATGAGATAACAGCTCTATCCACGAAACCGGAAATGTTTCTATTCCCACAGTGATCTCCAGGGACCTTAAGAACTTATGTTCTCCATAGAGAGGTTCATGATATTCCACTCCATTCTTGTCTTTCACCCCGGAAGCATTTTGAGCTCAGAAAACTCGCAATTGACACTCAGCTTTTGAAGAATGGGACAACATTTGAAGATGATTTCGCAAAAATCCTGGGCGCTGCCGAATTTGCAACCGGAAAGGTTTAAAGTAGTCAGGTTGCTTCCGACAGCTTTCCAGAGCACGGTTAATCCTTGGTAATTCAAGTTACATCTCTGGGTTGAGTTATATCTGGCTGAACTTAATTTCATACAGTGGTAAGGCTTCGTGCTGCACTGGTTTTCAGGTTTCTCGATAAACTCCAAGAAGTCCTTCAGTGGGGGACGGGTGGGTGAGTTGAAGTAGCAAAGCCGGCCAAGAACGATATCCTTGTTCTGTGACACAACGCAAAATGATAATGTGGTTCGCCAAATAGCCAGCGACTCCTCATACCACTGCTTATAGACCAGTCGGCAAGTGGCCACAATTCGTGAGGGGCAAAGTTGAAATACATGCTGCAGGATCTAGAAAATTAAAACGATTTTAAAATGGTAATTAAATTATTAAGAATCCCCACAAATATAATTAAATACTAAATTACTAAATTTACACTTTTGCATCAAGCACACCAATTCAAAGTAAGATTTAAAATTTAAAATATACTTACAACCGGATTTCGTAGAGCCCTTTCCCTCGCAATTTGAGAGCCGGCGTTAGGCTCATTGGCATCAGCGACGACCTGCGGTAAGACATCTTCAGTGACCTTAAGGGTGACACGTTGACCTTCTAGCATCAACTGATATTGGCTTTCAACGAGCGTCGCATCATTTTCTAATTTCAAATCAAAATACAGATATAATTAAAATCCCACTCTTTTAATTTTTAGGTCCAAAAGCCAAATAAAATTCGAATTATATTTACCACCGGATTTCGTAAAGCCCCTTCCCTCGAAGAGGACACGCTCAAGGAGCTGCTCGACCTCGAGCAACTCGCATTGTTTTCTTGGGCGCCGGCAGTAGGCTCATTGTCAGCAGTTCCTTCCTCCTGGGGTAAGACATCCTCCATGGCATTTGGCAGGTCATCCTTGTTACCCTCAACGGCGTCCGGTTCCACTTGAAGCACCAACTGTTTGCTCTTGATTCTTGCCGAGCGTCGCAGCATTTTCGCTTTTCTAATCAAATTAAAAAACAAAGATGAAATTAGGAGGTGACTGCTTTAAGATAACAGTCGATAAATTGACACTGAAATTGTAATGACTAAAGAGTATAACTTAATGCTTGGTTTTAAATTAAAATTTCAAACCTCGGCGAATGAACAGGATCAGGAAACGAGAAGCACAATCAACAGTTGGATGTGATGATGATAATGATGAATGAGGACGACACTCGATACCCAACGTAATTTTAAATTGGAAGTACTTTATGTAACTGAGTTACAGTAACTCAAAATTAATTAGCTTGAATGTTTACATTGGTACGGAAAATATTGCTGTAGAAAATTGATATGCAGCCCAGCAATCGAATGAGCCGAGCCAGTCTCGTTTGTGCTGATTTTAAATTCACTCACCTGACTTTATACACGGGACGGGACACCCGAATTATAAAACATGAAAAGGATACAAGCCCATGATTTCTCCATCCTCTCCTGTACAAAAAATACTAAATTGTTTTGCTCAAGATTTGCTCGAGTTGGGATGAAGATGAACGGGATGGATGCGGATGGAGAATGGAAAGAACAGCGAAGTTGGTGGTTGGATGCCACAACAACGTGCTGCTTGTTTGAACTTGTTTGTGTTATTCACTGAACCATGATGTAGTATGAAGCTGGAACGAAGCGTAAAACAGGTGACTTGTAGAAGTTCGAAAAAATTAGTTACTGTTTAATAGTTTAATTCGCTTAATTAAAGTAAAGCAAAGTTAATTGGGATTTGTGAACACTGGCGAGTGCTAGTTAAATAAAAATTATAATTGATTTAACTAAAGGCTGTGTGAGGTGAGGTGATTATGATTTCATAATCTTACGAGTTATTATTAGTGTGCAGTGTGTATACAGTATATGACTTAACCGTGATTAGTACAATACTATTATTACCATTACCATTAAAAGACTCATCACCTCATTATCTTTCATTTCATTTGTGATTTTTTTACATCAGTTCTGTAGGTGTAGTGTGACCAGTACTACAAGTGACAGAGGTGGAAGACAAGAATGGATGAGCATAATGTTAAGCAACCCGGTTCCAATGAGAGTTTATCTGGTCCGGCAGGGGAGACTGTAAGTGTTAAGACAGAAGACAAGATCTTGATGGATCTAGTTGAGCGGTTGAAGGTGGTAATTGCGGAACTGAAGGCAAGCCTAATTGGTCTTAACAAGGGGATTGTCGCGAGGCAGGATACGATTGACCAACTTACAAAGCGGAAGCAGAAACTTTTGAAAGCTGATCAGGATCAAGCAGCCTCCGACGGCAACTTGCCAGCTACGATCATTCGAAAAACTAATGTTCAGCTCGGTTTGGAGGACAACCATTTAGCAAGGGATGCAATCGAAATATTTCCAGAAGAAGTAAGATTAAAATTTCAGAAAATAATCAATATATGACCATTTGTAATTTGGCACTCGATTTTGAAAATCATACTTCATTTGACATTAAATTGATTTGCTATCTCTGTCTTTCAGATCTGGGAACTGATTCTCGGCAACTTGACTGAGCCTAAAGACTTCCGGAACTGCATCAAGAGCTGCAAACTTTTTGATAAGATTCTCCACCCGCGCAAGCCAAACTTTCTATTCATCGGAGTTTTTCCACACGTTTGTCCTTACATTGACAACAACCGACAGATTCTTAATTGTCGTCGCGTTTGCATAGGGTGGAATGAAGGGGTTGACAGTTTCGTGGAGAATCACCCCGCACTTGTTCCATGCGATGAGGTGGGATGGAATCCTTTAAATCCTCCTCCAACAACAAATGGATTGTTTCATTTTGAATTCAACAGCAGACGAGAGGACCTCCGACAACCGAGCTTTTTGGAGAAAATGCGAAACCATCCAAGGAATCCATTTGTGGGTAGCGCTCTTAGTATTCGCATAGCTCAGCAAGTCGAAGATGTTGATGACGATAGCTCAGGTTCGGATGACGAAGTGGAAGGTCGCGATGACGAGGATGATTTGGAACGAAATGTGGTTCCTTTTCGCCATCAAAACCAAGATATTCGAATGCCAGTGGCACAACCGGCGGAATTGTTCTGGAAAGCTCTGCTTGATTTCTTGAAAGTATTTGGAAAACATTTTTGGTACTTCTCCTTCCAAGACGACAGCGACGGCTCCTTCATAAGCGACGTTACTATGACGCGTTTTCTAACCGGAGAGATATTTACCCTTGCTCCAAATCTACGAAGAATTGAGATAAACGGATTTCTCCCGCTGCCCATCCCCTTGATGATATCGCCCCTTCCGGTTGTTCGAAAGTTGGAAACTTTTAAGTTTCTGAGGGAATATGGGCAGTTCGCGTCCTCATGGCAATGGCAACTCAAGGGCTCAGTTATTGAAACGATGATCCACGCAAGCTACAAACAGCTAAAACAGCTCCATGTCCACTGGGCTGTTTGGAATTATGTTAACAAATTCCATCCCAAATGGACCAGTCTTACTGAACTTTATATCAGCAATGTGGGGCCGAGCGAGTTCATCAAACTAGAAGATCTTGTTCGTGCTAGGATGCCTCACCTGAGAAAAATTGGACTTCCGCTTTTCGGATTTAAAAGTGACTTCCAGAGTGCAATCCAGATCATTAATGGGTTGTCAGCAAAGACCGACTTGCATGTTCTCCGGCTCTTTGGTAAAATTAAAAGCAAACAAATCCAGCGGTCTCCGGATTCTCTTTTTGCCCATCCAAACTTGAAGACTTTGGAGATGGATCGTCAAGTTCACTATGGAGGTGACTACGCATTCTTGTTGCGCTTCCCATTCCTTGAAAACCTTATTATTGTATTTTTCGACAAAACGAAGTATTATGTACGTGCGGAAAACGTAGTGTTAGATTTGGAACCGTACATGCATTCAGGGCGTGTCTATGAATCCGAGATTTGGGAGCTGTTGCCGCGTCTCAAAAACTTCACCGTTGGACGGGATGTCTACACCAGGGAGCGGATTACGAGCGGATTATCTCGCGCAAGATGAAGAATTTGGACAAATAAGCTGGTCGAGACGGCTGCGAACAAGTTTTTACTTTAGGTTGAATAATAAATATTCTCAATCTAATTATGTCAGTACAATTATACTGCGATAAATTATAAAAGTCTATCGTTGTAACATTTTGTTGCATTTTGTCAGATAAAGCATATTGTGTTATGTACTGGAGTTGTCGCTGTTTAATAGTTAAATTTTGATTAGTAATATGATATGTAATGTGTTTTGACTCTTCTCTAATAAAACTTAAATATAAACAATCAATCAAAAAACTGTATTTAGGTAATGTATGAAACGTGAATGCTACGAAACCCGGTCTAAAACGTCATGTTATGCTTGATTGATTACCAATCCCTTGCTTTTTTCAATTAATAAATCAAATGTGTATTGCAAAGAATAAACCTTCTGTTGAGATTTTAATTAAGATTTATTGCTAGTTTTTAAGTTAGCTGTAGACTGTAGATACATACGTGACTAGCCTATTCTACAGTCATATCGTATTAATGGATTGCATGGACAATATAAAATTAAAACGTCCCAGTCTGCATGTCTGCATTTTTAGTTGCAAGTGATAATGTAAATGTTTTTAAATCTAAATATTTCTAGTAAATAAAAGCAAAACAAAAATATAGATCACTACTGTAGTGTATTATAAGATAACATGACATAAATCACTCATTTGCAAATCTTGGTTCAAAATTTAGTTATAAAAATGCTTTTTTGATTTTAAGTAATTTCAATTTTTAATGATATGTACCTATGAGTCATGAGTTTTCAAACTTGGTCGATCAATAAATGTTTTATGAAATCACAGTGAAAAAACTTTGGGTTTACATTTTAATTTAGATTATTTATTAATAGATTAGACATACAACGAGATTGGTTTTATCATCGATTGTGTCTGGGTATACTTATTTCATTATTTTCATTTAGTAATTTAGATATCGTAATTTTCGAAACATGGATATATATTTAGGACATTATTATTTGGTATCCAAGCTATCCAAGCTAAGCATCTCGTTCCTTGTAGGATGCCACACCTGAGGAAAGTTGCAATTGCCCACACAGGTTGGGATTTTGAGTGGGATGGTGAAAAGAAAAGTGACTTGGATTTCCAGGATTTAATGAAGATCATAATCGGGTTATCAGCACGGACCAACTTACATGTTCTACGGCTATTCCGTGGAATCCAAAAGGAGCAAATCATACAGGCTCCGACTCGTCTCTTTGCCCACGGACCCAAACTTGAAAACTTTGAAGATGGATCATCCAAGCCGTTGGAGAGGAGGTGACTACGCACTCTTGTTGCGCTACCCATTCCTTGAGAATTTGGTGATATTTCATTATGAAAAGGACGATTCGAAAGGAGGGAAAGCACGCTTATTGTTAGAAAGACAGATTGTGGAGATAGAACCATACATGTCTGAGGGGCGTGTCTATGAATGCAAAATTTGGGAGCTGTTACCGCATCTCAAGAACTTCACGGTTCAACGGGATGAGTACATCGACATGGGGGAAGAAGCGGAATTGAAATATATATATATTAGTTTATCTTCCGTGTTCACCAGGGAATGCTATGAACGGATTATGTCGCGAAAGAAGAAAAGTTTGGCAAGCTAGGTTAATCAAACAATCAAACTGTGAAGTGAATCAAGTTTTTAGTTAGAATTCATAATGAAAATTGTTCTTATGTAATCTAAATATAAATATTGATAGTGAATAAAAGCAAAAATATACATAGGTAACTATTGTAGTGTATTATGGGAATCCCATAATGGGATAACATAAACCACTCGTTTGTCTCATTTGCCATCTTGGTTTAATATTTAGTTCTAAAAATGCTTTTTTTTTGTCTAAATGTTAGTAATTTCAATTTTCAATGATATGAGCCCAACCTAACCATTATGTGCCTATGAATGTCCCAATTTTCCCAAATTGGTCAATTAATAAATGTATTGTGAAATCACAGTGAAAAAACTTTGTGTTTACATTTTAATTTAGATTATTTATTAATAGATTAGACATACAACGAGATTAGGTTATCGATTGTGTCTAGGTATACTCATTTCATTATTTTCATTTAGTAATTTAAATATTGTAATTTTCGAAATATGGATATATTCATGAACCTTATTATTTGGTAAATTATTTAGTACATATGTACATTTAATTCAACAATTATAACTTACAACTACAACGGAACAAATTTTAATGATATGATAATATTGAAAGCCAGTAAAAGCAGAAAATAGGGGTACATGATCATAGTAGGGCTTGGCTTGGTTTTTTAACGTTATACGCAGTAAACACTTTGAAAGAAATAATTCTATTTAGGAATATAACACCTGCACTTGAATCCATATGTTCCGTTCCGAGCTTCAATGTCTCCTATTGTCCCAAGCACCGCTTTCCAACGTTTTCCAGCCATTGTCCCACGACGTCATCTAAACATTGCAATTTAAAATAGACATTTTAGCAGTTTCACAATCAACTCCATTATCTGCTGCAATGCACAGCGTATAGGTAGCGTAATCATTTTTAAAATTGTCAAAAGACGAACAACCTTGAATAGCTCGCTGGTAGGAGGATAAGTCCAATTTTTCACGTTCGACGGAACCAAGTGAATGCTTGAGAACCTTGAGGCAAGGTAAATGTAAGAACAGATCGAAAACAGTCTCCGGTCTGAATCCAATGTTGACTTCAAATGACTCCAGACCTGGGATAAAGAAGATTTCAGAAATAAGTATAAATTAAGAAATGAACGATATAATTGTAGTGAAAAAATAACGTAATTATTTTCGAATACTTTCGAGGTTTGTCATTGTTGGACGGATTCCAAACTCCCTCCCCATTTCAGCTCTCACCATCCCAGTAGCTCCTCCAGCTGTCAGTCCAGGCCAATATACTTTCAACTTCTTAAGGTTTCTCAGAGTTTTGCAAACCATGCCAAACTGCTTATCATTTAGACCCATTTCTAAATCCTTGATGTTGGGCATCCAGTTCAACATGTGTTGTAAGTCATCGTCACTCACAAGGAATCCAAGCTTAAACGTCATCAACCGCCGCATTTCGATATTGGCGAGTTCTTCTTTGCAGGTACCGGAAATGGCATCTCTGTCACTGACCCACACATGCGCATAACTTCACCCCAAGAGCTGGACGACTTCTCGAAAATATCCAGACTGGAAAGGTTGGGCGCGTACTTGAGAAATGCGAAGCTTCCGAAAAGATCGCCATTCGCTTTCAATGAGGTCAGGTTATTCAGCTGAATTCCAAATGGAAAGTCACGGTACCATGTGGGAATTGGGTCTTGTTTGTCATTTCCTCCTTGAATAATTGTAATCGTATTCACTGAAGCAGCCAGGTAGTCGAGCGTATTTCTCACGAAATGTTGATCCAATTTATGATGAACCTCGATGGAACAGTTTGTCAAAGGCAGGCGGAGCTCCTGAATAAGTGCGAATTGTCGATGGGATGCCGATTTCCGTGAAATGACCAGAGCCGGTTCAAATTGAAAACGTCTAAAGGGCAGATTCTTCATGTCAGTCTGTCGAACAGATCTAATGGCGTCTGCGATTTTGTACATCTCGGAATCACCGTTAGCAAATATGTTATACTTAACCTTGAACGAGGTCAGTGAAGGGAAATGAGAAAGTAGCTCGACCCATGAGACAGATAGCGGTGCTAGTCCCAGTGCAATATCCAGGCACTTAAGATTTTTTTGTTCTCTAAAGAGAGGAGGACCCGTGCTTTCCAATTCGTCGTCTTCCTCTGTCATCATCCGAAAAGGAAGATCTGGAAGATGAGAACAAGGGGTGAAACAGTAAGCCATCCTAAGCTTTTGAAGGTTGGGGCAGGAGTTGTAAACGACCTCGCGAAAATCTTTGATGCAATCTAATCTACAGTAATCAAGGTTCAGAGTGGTCAGGTTGCTTCCGAGGGCTTCCCAGAATATTTTGAATGTTCTGGAATTGTATTTGAACTCGTGAAGAACAACATTGCGGTACGGCTTCGTGTTGCATTTGTTTTCAGGCTGCTCAGTAAATTCCAGAAATTCCTGAAGTAACGTTGACGCGCCCGTTTGGATTGTATCGAAAAGACCCAGAAAAATTCTATTAAATTCCTCAACAAAGGTGACCGGAAATAATGTCCGCCATGTGATCAGCGACTCATCATACCACTGCTTACAGACCAGTCTACAAGAAGCCACAGTTGAGGAGGGACATAGTTGGAATAAGTGGTGAAGAATCTGAAATTAAAAATATTAATAAATTAACTTTTTAATGCCTTGCCTTGCTAAACCGAAAAGTATGAATTGAAAAGCCGTAACCCCAACACGCGAAATATAAACATTTCGCCGAACTATTAAATTTGAACAATACATTGGGTAAAGGATTTAATCGCTAAAAAAGTGAATTATATAAGTTATAGTTATATATTTACCACTGGATTTTGTAAAGCCCTTTCCCTCGCAGATGGAATGCTCAAGGAGCTACTGGAACTTGAGCCAGCCTCGTCGTTTTCTTCAGTACCAGAGGTTACATCTTCATTGGAAGCAGTAACGGCTTGGGTGGAGACTTTCCCCGTGATATTCGGCAGGTCATCCTTGTTACCCTCAGCGATGTCTGCTTTACCTTCGAGCATCAGCTGTTTGTTCTTGATTCTTTCCGAGCGTCGCAGCATTTTCTAATTTGAATCAAAAAATATAAATACAGAAATGAGAAACAGCCTTGTTTATGTTTTTTACAAATTAAATACTTGACGATACATTGAAATGACAAGACAATAATTCCAATGACAGGTTCTAGACATGGAATAAAAATCTCAAACCTTGCTGAATGAATATGATCCGGAAACGAAAAACACAACAGCCAAGATAATTCTTGAGAGGTGATGATGATGATGAGTCACTGAATGGTAAATCTAGACGTGTCGAGGAAATTTTTGATTGGAACAACTTTTCTCAAAATTAATTTACTTGAATGTTCACATTCATTCCTACAAATGACAAAAAATATTGTTCGAGAAGACATTGTTATTAGCCCAGTCAGCAGTTGGGATAAATTCACTTCTTACATCGCTGTCCGAAACAAACATCCCCACCTGCCACCCACCTGCATGAGCTAGCCGACTTTCACTCTCACTCTCCTCCTCCTGTCTTGATTTTACACATGGGACGGGATGCCCAAAATATAAAATATGAAAAGGATACAAGTCCACTCGTTTCTGTATTCCCTCCCGTGATAAATACTTCAGCAGTAAACAAGAAGTGCTTGTTTGAGGTTGCTAATGTTGTGGCATTGCACTGGTGAAGTCGAGTATTCAACAGGAGACTCGAGGAGCTCTGAAAGAAAATTTAGCTAACTGCTTAATTTTGTTGATTAAAACCAAACGGAGGTTAAACGATTACAAATTATAGCTGGAGTAAGGTGAGTCTTTTAAAGATTTGACTAGAAAAAAAAGGCGAGCTCCTACGGAGCTCAATGTAATATTGTGAATCATCAATACATACTAATTGCTTTGGGTCAGTTGTTTGTGTGTCACAAAAATATTTGTTGCCGAATCGGTTGTCTGTCAAGTAATTTTTTTAATCCGATGTCTTTGTCAGTACGTAGT